>JAYJMB010000019.1:0-18672 GCA_036873735.1 Pouteria campechiana
AAGTGGCTGCGTTTAGGCAGAGACAACCACTTTGATGTGGCTGCATTTAGGCAGATGCAACCACTTTGAAATAGCTGCATTTAGGCGGATGCAACGAATTTTTAGTGGCTGCGTATAGCCAAATGCAACCACTTAGAAGTGACTACGTTCAGGCAGATGCAACCACTTTTAAGTGGCTGCGTGAGGTCAGATTCAGCAACATCAAAGTTACTGCATTTGATCAGATGCGACAAAGCAATTACAGCAAAATTATGATCAAATGTAACAAATTTTTATGGTTGCATCTGACTAGATGCAGCGAAATTAGTTGCTGCATTTGACTGTTTCCCTTATAGTAATATACCTCTATCTATATATCTATCTATTATTTTTTGGGTTATAAAATTGATCCAAAATGTTTTAATGGATTCTTATATGTGCTGGTATAGGTTGATTAAAAAAGTTTGAAATGTTATAGTTCATTTGAAATATTAATTATATTAATTTTTTATATTTTATAACTAAATATATGATAATAACTATGATGAATGACTTCAATTTTATTTGGCTTTTTGCATTTGTCCCTTATCTTTTCTCATTTTGTTATTTTTTTCATAACTATTGATTTTGTAAAAATCTTTCACCTATAAATTTTGTTTGCAATAAAAATCTTATCATTCTCAAGATTTTTAAAGAAAATCAAAGTTTGCCTGATCAAATTTTTTACAAATCAATTTTGATTGAATTTTGTGACATACCTAGACATGATCAGAGCCATATAATAATATCCTTATATCAAGTCATATATAATCTTAATGGCTAGTGGGTTAGATAATGGAGACAGACTTTAAACTTTTAAGAACTACTGAATAAACTAAAAACATATTTATCCTATAAATTCTTCAATGTTTGAAACTCGTTTCAATCATTTAGCCCATTGGTCAACAAAATTAGGTGAGATATGATTTAAGAATTCTTATAAGGCACTGATCATGTTTAAGTGGATCACACAATCTTATCAAAGTTGATTGATCGAACGTTAACCAGTCAAACACTGAATTATGTAAAAAATCCTGGCAATTGTTAACAACAGCGGTAATTTGTAAACAAAATTTATAAATGGGAGTATTTTTTCAAAATCAATAAATATGAAAAAATTACAAAACCGTAGGAAGATAAAGAGGTGAACGCAAAAAGCTCCTGATCATTGTGGTCAGCCAAAAGGGCAGCACTATGGTGTAGATTTGGCTGCCTACGAGACGTGCGTATTTGAGCTTTGACGGGCGCAGTACAGGCTGACTGTGGAGACTGGTAATTTTCAAAGGTTGAGACATTATAAGTTGGGGTATTTTTAAATAACGAAAAATACACTTTAAGGGCTATAAAACACATTTTCACTCACTTAAAATGCTGACGTCATTTCAAGCGACATAGTTACCAACTTTTAACCTTACAAAAGTATGCCCAAAATTTTGATTGTTCAAGGATACTCATCCAATCATATCTCTAACTTACATAAGATGCATCAAAATCAAATGGAGCACAGTCTAGGATACCTTTTCATGGCCTTAATCATGTAGAGATAGGCTATATTGAATATAATTGATGCTTTTCAACATATAATTAATTCACAAGATAGGATATAAGAGAATCACTCAAAAACACAGAAAAACATTTCTGAAGTTCAATTCAAATTTATGTAAATCAATAATGTTGAAAATCAGTCCACAAGTTGGCCTATATAGATAAAAATTATCATTATTAGAAATAATAAAATTCCAATAATCATGATAAAAAGAAATACACAATAAAAGAATTGATCTGCAAAAAATTGGCCCAAATCGGGTTCAAAATTACTTCCTAAATGACAAAATAAATATTACTATAAAAGAAAAAATATAACTAAAAATAGAGATTCAAAGGGAAAAATAGTGGATTTGACCTCAAAAAATATACGCATTAAGTGTAACTAGGTGGCCACGATGTGCACGCCAAAAAGATCTTTTCGAATTATGTTCATATATGCGCATAACTAAAGTTATTACCAAAATACCGAAGTGCGCAAAAAACTGCCCCAATTAGAAAAAGATTATAATTATCTGTGATCTTTGCTTTGATGTGTCAACTCAAGGTATTTCAATGTCAACAATATACCATATGACAACTCAGAGCATCAATGATTTATTTATTTATTTATGGCTTATTTAAAGTAAATAAGAGCTCAATCAAACAAGCACTTAGGGAAATAAACTCCTTATAAAAAACACACCGTAAAGATCTTTGAAGATGTAGCTGACAAGAAATAAAGCCTAGCGCTGCAATATTCGATGTCAAGGAAACATGGAACATTGCTCACCATCCTCCCAAGGGACAAGATCAGAACAAAAAAATTAAATGAAATTCAAATCCAAATACAAACATGAAACTATGGAAACCCAACAATTCAAGACTACAATTGCAACCGGCACATTGGACATGAGCTCCTCTTCATTAGCCACCGGATAATGCAGCCGTAATGGAACCCGTGGCCGCAGGGCATGAGGATTACGTTCTGTTTCATCGAGAACTCGTCGAGGCAAATAGGGCAATCGCTACCCAATTCCTCATCCCCTTCGTACCTCACCTTCTTCAATTTCTCCTCTATCAATGACTCCAATGAAGCTCTCAGCCTAATGAGATGTTCCAACGACTCTCTCACAGCTTGTTCGAGCGCAGCGTCATGGTCCAAGGCCTCCCAGCATAGGATGTTAATCACCAAGAATATCTTTAGCTCGTTGTTTTTGGTCGTCATCGCCTCCACCGTTTTTTCTCTAGCAAAAGAGACGATTCGTCGTCTGAAATCTTGGGGCAAGGCGTCGGCTTCAATGCCGAAAGAGGCGAGCATCCCGGAGGGGTTCGGGATTCCCTGGAAGAAATGAGCAGATCGGAACGTCCTCGACTGCGGAGGAGCTTGAGAATGCTCAACCACCTTGATGTCTCCTTCTCTTGGCTGGCGTACCAACACATACTTCCTGTGAACCCGAAGCTCGAAGTCGACTTTGAGGTCTGCAATCTTACTCCCATCGTTGCTGCTAGAGGATGTTCTTCTACTCTGGGAGGACTTAAGATCTATGCGGTATGCGCAAGCACGCATGGTAGCTGTCTCTGAGAGATAAAGAGAGGAGGGTTTGAAGGGCAGACGAGAGGCTGAACTGCAACTTCTGCTTGACTCTTGTACAAAGGAGAGAGAGAGAGAGAGAGAGAGAGAGAGAGAGAGAGAGAGAGAGAGAGAGAGAGAGAGAGAGAGAGAGAGAGAGGGGTTTCCTTTTCTTTTGTTCAAGTGAAAGGCGCTTTATATAGGGACTTCTCCTTCCAGCGGATTCCGTAAGCTACGGCTTGTTGCAGCAGGCTACGGGCTAGTACACGCATGCATGCGCAAATTCATGCGTAGCGTTAATTGCGCAAGTTCATGCGTAGCGTTAATTGCGCAATTTCATGCATGGGTTTCATACAATGAGACAAAACATGAATTAAGTGGAAGAGAAGATTAATACATTGGTTTAAATGTTTGATTGACTTGAACGAATTTCTGAAATTTTCAGAAAAGTAATATATTGATTTAATTATTTCATTGAATTAATTGAACGCATTTATGAACTTTTTACTTTGTTCGTATCTTTTGAACGGCTTAGATGTAATCAAAGAAAGGTCGCATTTTGGTAAACCCTTGGTTAGAGGGCTGTGATACACATATTATTTCGTTTGAGGCTTAAATCATGGATGATTCTAATCCATTCGTTCATTGTTAGAGAATTTAATAGTCACATATCAACCCTCAAATGAAATAAATTTTATTGTTAGCTCAACTCTCCAAATGATATATAGCTTTACTTAAAATAGTATATATTTAAATATTTATCAAAATTAGCAAATATTCCATTTTCCTTTAAAAAAAAATCCATCACGGTAGGGATTTTTAAAGAGAGATGGACGGATGCGATTGAACTCGCCCTTCTAATGAAGCCAAGCTACAAAATCCGCCGAGTTTTTCGACAACATTATATCAGGTTTTTTCTAGTCGAAAGCTTAGGCCTTCATAGCTTTTGCCAAAATATGGTACGAAAGAAGCATTCATAGGTGCTGTGTTGGTTCATTGGGAAGTATAACTTTTCAATACTCAATAGCTTCTTTTTAAGAGAGCAGCAGACCCAACCCTGTTGGAATGAGAGAGAGGTAAATACCTCTATGGGTTGAAATGGCATGGCCTTCTAATCCTCCCAATCCCCAATTTGCACCATCAAGACATTCACAACCCTCAGAAGTGACCATAGGCATTCACTACCCTCAAAAGTGACCAACAGATGCATGTCCAAAATACATACTTCCATTCCGATGTGTTCATTGCAACATAGTTTGTGGGTTAATGCACTTTCCAGGAACGAGAAACACCATCGGGTCCTCTGATCTCCTGCAGTTATGCCCAATTGAAAAGCATGCTACACCTCAACCCTTCAAGCCTCAGCTTAAATGAATAGCCCTTATAAACCAATGCCAATACTTTCGACACTCATAATCCAGTTGGTTAGTGTAAGCCCCTGAATTTTGGTATAAGATCGTATTAATATATTAAGGTATGGTAACGAGTGAAGTTTCGTAAGTTTGTAAAGTTTAATTTGATTAAGTGTGAATTAAAGTGTCAATGATAAATACTGAATGGTAAGATTAATTGTACTTTAGAATTATTGGACAAATGATAAAGGTTAATCTTAAATCGTGATTTAGCATTATATAAGTTATATTTAGTCCTTAATTAATATCAATGAGATACTTATCAGCAATAGCAAGTACATTAAAGCAGTTAGCATAAGCGAGAAGTTAGGATGTCTAAAATTAATTAAGTTGACTAAAACTTTTGGAGGGTTTAAAAATATAACTTGAAAAATTTTCCAACACAAGATTTGTAGATCTAGTAATCATCTATTCATGGCTTCTTAGATTGCCAAAAATAAGAGTTGTATAGTTAAAGTTATAAATTTTGAAGAATTGTACTATGCTGGCAGCAACATAGTAGCCTAAAAATTATAAATTTTATCCTATTTTTTTATCATAATTTAGATAAATGGTTAGCATAAAAGTTGTATATATCAAAATTTTCTATTCATGAGATTTTGAATCACTTAAATCAAAGTTGTATAGCTTAAGATATGATCATTTTATTGAAAATGCACCAAAGTCACATATGCAGAAAATATGATGACATGGCAGGGTGGTGCGAGTGATTTTTGGCTTATTTAGAAACTCAATTTGGAAAAATGTTCAACATAAATATTGTTGTTCTTGAAATTATCTGTCCAGAGAAATTAAATCACCCCAATCAGAGTTGTACATCGCAAGATATGAATTTTTTTGTAAAATTACTCCAAGCTGTTAGCGTGAACAATAACCCGAACGGTGAAGCATTGATTGTAATTGAATTTTTTCTAAATTTTGTCATAATTTAGAAAAATATTTAACATAAAAGTTATAGTCTTGAAATTATATTTACATACCCACTTAAATCATTTAATTCTGATTTATCTGGCATAAGATATGATTTTTTTTTTTGAAAGCTACTCTAAATGAACAATAAAATGACATAAATAGTAAACGCTTTGGATATGTATATGCGGCGGTTCATTATCAGACAGTCTTCTTCACTTTTTTTTCTGTTCTTGCTGGCTCTGTTCTTGCTGGCGACGGAAAACCCAAGAGAAATTTATTTCTTAGCTACAGTTGAAGCACAAGAAAGCTAGAGGTAAGTGAGATTGGTCATTCCTATTATTCTATTAATGTTAATCAAGCAAGAATAACTTTTTAGGATTTTAGAAAAAAGTAAGTTTTGAGGATTTTGATATAAATGGATATAAATTATGTAAAATATGAAGTAAATGCTTTTAATTTTATAATTAGAAGTGATGATTCATTTTAGCCTAGTTGAATTAGCTTGGAAGTTTCAAAATATGGGAAATCCACCATTTCACTCAACCTAAGGTTAGGGTTTTGTTAAATTTTGGTAAAATAGAAGAATATGCTCAAATCAATTAATAAAACATGATTATTTGTCTTACACTTAATAGTGGATTCTTAAAAAGTTGAAAGTTGTAAGTAAAAGGGAATGAGTGAAATTGAAAATTTTCTTATTTCAAGTAAGACTATTTTAATGTGATTTTATAACTTATGAACATAACTTATATTTATTATATGTGACGAGCCATGATGATTGATTTTTATGTATTTTTTTTTTAAGAATTTTATATGTTTATTTACTCATTTATGAATTTTCCCATACTCTTACTTGATGATTTTTATAAATCCCTAAGATATGGTATGGGAAGTACATGTGTTTGTTTTATGAGTATTATTTTTGAGAAAAAAACATGGCACAAGTATGAAAAGATGTAAAAATTTTAGTTGTGATGGATAATTGGGTGATAGGAATGACTTGGTTGCTTGAGATATATAATTATTATATACGTAACGTGGAATTACAACAAGGGCATGAATGGAGACACCGATTGTATTATTTGGTTGTGAAGTGATATGGTGAGGGGTGTTACTTCGTTTATTATGAGCTTTGCATAATATATGAAAGTCGGGTAGCGACGAAACTTTCGCTATGCCAGCGCACATGATTTTGATCGAAGCATTTGAACAATGGGAATGGTAAGGTAGATGCATTTAGCATGATATGCTTGTAATTATTTAAAAAATAAAATTAATTTTAAATTATTATTTCTAAATATTTTCCTACTTATTGAGTTTACCCGGACTCATGTTGTTTTATCAAATTTTTAGATAACAAAACAAGAGAAAGAGCCCAACAGGGTATTAGCACCCAAGCAAGGACTAGTAAAGGACCTGATCCACAAGTTGTTTATTATTAGTATAAATGTTATCTTGTTTTCAAAAATATTTGAATGTAACTATTTTTTGAGGGCATGTGTATAAATTTTGATGGAGAAATGTAACTGACAGATATTAGTTTAATTTGCTTCCTTGATTATTATATTGAAATGCTTATTAAGTACACTGCATAGGTTATTTTCTTCCTTCACATCACTCAATCTTGGGGGGAGGTGCAACTGAAATTTTTATTTAGAATTTTATATCGACTAGCATATTGATTTATAAACACAGAGAAACCGTCGGCTAGGAATGGTGTGGGTCGGTGGGGCGCTACAGTTAGATACACCAAATTTCACTACTAAAAGAGTTATATTGTTGTTCTTGTTTTTCATTTTTTCAGAGAACTAATACTATTTTTGGCAAATTCAGAATCGTAAAATCATTTTCTTTACAACAAAGACTCCTGAAACTGGGTAGAACGGTGAAGGGAAAAAGCAAAACATAGCAACTAAACCCCAAGGTTGGACTTCTGCTAGGATGTATCTAAGCCCCATCTGGCTGGACGAAAGGATTAGCAATCTCGTCTGTTCCGTCAGTTGGAGATACAAGCATCACAGCAGTCCCACGACATACCTGCATTTTCAACAAAATAATTACAGCCAACAGTTTTTGATTTGCACCACATTTTTATTTCTCTTAGTACAAGGGCCATCAATTTATATACCAGGACATCTGTCAAAAGGAAATTTCATGAAGTACGAACGAGATGTCAGTTAAACGTTTTGTTCCCAGCCGATTCAATGCAGGAAGATTTTGGATAGAAAACAAGCTCAACTAAGCATTGCATGTGCCTTTTAAAGCCTGCTACATGTGTCTGACATCCATTGAGGCCATGCATGGGTGAGTTACTGGTCTCTAGATGGCATGGTCAAAACATAAACCATTGATCAATCTGGCAGCTCAAACAGGCAGACAGCCATCAGAAAATTGCTACAGTGGATATAACATTCCGGTGGTGAAACACACCAAATGAATTGATCAGGCTGATTTTTGAGGACCCATGGGATGAACAGATCAATTACCCAACCCATACAATGTCAGCACATGCTGGCAGCAACTGCAGTCACCTGCACGCTTAGCAAAGTTGCTGCAAAACATCCAGCGGGCAGTTATCCATAGGTCCATAAATTCAAAGCAGCAGCATGATGCCAGATTAAGTCAAATTAGAAAGAAGCAATTATTTTGCTCATCAGATGAACAATTAAATTAAAAGAAAAATTTTAAAAGACAACTATAAAATTTGCTATGCTTTATGTCAAATGTTTGGATTGGGAATGAATGGAATTGAATTCCATGAAAAATATATTTTCCAAGGGTTGATTTGACATTTACTTTCTCCAGAAGCTCCGCTTTTCTTCTTCAGTACTTATATTTTCAATCAGTACTTCCTATTGGTCTTAAACTTATTCCTTTATGACTAACATTATCCCTATATGACAGACATCAATTTTCTTTCCATTCAATTCAATTCCAAGCAAATCCACTCTACTGATATGGCCCTTAAGGATATAGCCCAAGATAGAAAAGAATGATGCACTAGGATTTATGTTGTTGACCTCGCTTAGATGCAAAATTGCATATAATATAAATAAAAGTGATTAAGAAGTGCATGAAGTGCAAAGGCTTAAAAACAAGAAAGAAACTTTGGTATAGAAATCATCAATGCGTATGTTACTCCACTTTGAAAGCTTACGGTGCAATTTTGGTTAGGTTACCACTTGATCCAACCCAACCAAAAAATTAAATATATGGTTCTTCAACTCATTTAGTTTTAGAAAACCTCAAGTTTGATTATGTTGTTACTTAGTTGATGACATCCATATGCTTCTAAACTTCTATGTTGTTTTTTCCTACGTGATTTATGTAAGGTGGCCAATATTATGGATTTTTCTTAGGTTTATATTCCATTTTCTTGTTTATTATTGTACGCCATATATCTATGTTTCCATTAGTTCTTACATGTTGGCATTTAAAGTGATGCTTTTCATTCTAGCTGTGTATATATACTTACTTTAACTTGTTCTAAAGTTTCATTAAAATATTCTTATTTTTCTATTTTTAAAAAGATTTTTTTTAGCAATAAAGTTCAGTGATATTGTTGATAATATCTCTGACACCAGTGACAGGCTAACGATATTTTTACTTTCGGTAATATTATGAACACTGCCTAAACCATTAGAATCAGTAGGCTGCACTTTTTCCAAATAGCGAACTGCTATATCCATTCTCATGTGATAAGGTGCTCAAATTCATCTCAATGTACTGCACGGCTTTAACAAATCTAATAAAAAAAGTGTTGGTCAGATTTCAGAAAACTTACTACTCTTTCTGACATGCTATAATATGGTTGTTTAGAAACTGGAGAGAAGGAAATAAAAGTGAAAAACTTATTTTAAACAAGAATAGACAAAGAAAGAACAACTTACAATGAGTCCAAGGCGCCTGGTCTGGTCTGTTGTTTTCAGTGGGTCATCTGGATCTGAAGTTCGAAAATAGTCAAAACCAAATAGTAATCCTTTACACATGAAATGGAATTTGGACATTAAAGCTGCAGAAATTAGTGCTGACAAATACAACAGAATAACATTTTCTTTTTGTTTATGTTGGATCAACAATCTGTCAGAGTGAAGAGATTGCATAGAATGTCATTCACAGAAGTGCAGCACTTCTTAGAGCTAACTAGAATTGGGCCGCATAATACAGAATTGCATATATGAACAAAACCACCAGTCAAGAATCTTTCAATGAGTATAGCTCCAATCAGGATATCAAGATAGATGAGTGGTAAGACAAGAATAGAATTCACAGTAGTAGCATTCTAGTAGGCTTAGAAGCTCAGTTTATAGTATGAGGTTGGCAGATTTAGATAGTTGAACCATATGAAATAAGGAGCAAGAAACAGCACCATCCGGTACTGAGGCAGCTCGAGCTGGAGAAAGGGGAGACCAAGTTAAGGTTTAGGCAATTCAACAATGTTATCATCTCTGTCATAATTTAAACAAACCAGGGAACCTACACAAATCCTTTTCAGCTATTACTTTTTAAACCAGCCACTTTCCAGCTTGTCTGGCCCATGTTCCTCACAACATTTGCATTTTGAAGGAATTTAGTTACCAAATTGGATGCACCTTAACATGAAAAGGATGGTTATTAAGGTGGTACAGGTCCATTGTGCACCTGGGACAAGAAAAATATGGTCTGTAGTATCTGTTTTCCACCCTAAAGTAGAAGTCTTTGTTTATCATAGGATTACAATTTTACAAACCCAAATCCAATAACCATTTTGGGATTCATCCAAAACATCATAGTCTCTTAAGACCTAAATCAGTCGTTACTTACAGACAATGGATCATAAGATAAATACCTCTTAGAAACTCAATTGCTTCATCAAGTACTAGGTTCAGTAACTGGTCATAACCTTTCAAAGTCCCTGTGACTGTTGGAACAAAATGATCAGTCAGCAATGCACAATGGGTTTAAGAAAAATATAGTCAATTTAAATCAAAACCAAAAAAAGTGACCATGAATCCAATTAAGACAATTACTCCAATGATTAATGGATTATGAATCAATCTTCAGTCAAAAGTTGTATGACACATTTTTGTCATTACAACTCCAAAAATGTATGAAATAATCTAACTTTGATGATCAAACAAACTTTAATAGACAATACCTATAGCACAAAAGTTACAATATTTAATTCAACAATTAAGAATATTAAAGTACAACCTTGAATGCTGCCAGCTCGGCATTGGGAACCCATTAATTTCAAATACCAGTGACCAAATTACCTAATAGCATTACAAAATTTAAATGAAACTACTTTAAAAGATTCTTGCATTACTTCAAATGAAAATGACCCAAATTTTCCTAAAATTTATAACTCTATATGGGTTTTGCTCAAATGAGATATAGCTTTCTTAAATGGACTTAGATGTGTAATCTTGGGCTAGTTCAAAGCCAATACCCAATGGGCTATCAAATATGATTTTTTTAACACCAAATGGGCCCCATTTAATAGACTAATAGTGGCATTGAAAAAATCAAAAAAAATAATTAATCTATATAATTTAATACCCAAACGCAATTCCTATAGAGCCAAAACTATTAAATTGTTTAAATGATCCTAATGTTGGGTATGGCTATGTTTGAATATTATCTTTTAGCTATATTGGCAGATGGTGGTTAGATGAAACTTCCATGATTTTTCATAGATACGATAACCATTATGGTCATCCTTGAAAATACAACTCTTGAAAAGCTACAATGACTTCCTTACTCGTCAAGACTCAAGAGCCACAAAATCATTTGTAGCCAAAGGAATTCCACTCTTATGAAACTGATTCAAAGCCCATGTTTGCAAATTAAAGAAGCTGGGTGAATCCTCATACTGAAGTGACACTAAAAGGTTCTGCCTTAAAATGACTCCATTTAAAATGCTAGATGAGACACACTCCCCAAATTTAGTGGGTAATTAAACTTTCCAACAGAAATTTGCTTTCTTATCTTTCCTATTAGAAAGAAAATTTATTTTTCTAATTCCATTTATAGCTAATATCATACTCTATTCTACTGACATCATTTCTGGCCCATCTCCACTGGAAAGTCTCAATTCTTGGCATCCAAACACCCTCTCAGTAGAAAGGGGAAAACATTCAAAGATTAGCAGATTAAGTTGTCTGTTGAAGTTGCATGAATAAGAAAACATGACAGGACTAACCTTGTCTTCCTCCAGTGAGTTTAACTTGGACACCCTTGTCAACAAATTTTGCCAAATCTAGAACTGTTTCCTTCCGGCCTGACTGTGGCAAAGAGACAACTAGAGTGTTCATATTATCAAGTATATGAGATCAATAAGGTCGCTTGGAAACAAGAATTGATTGAAAATGTTGGTGCAAAAACAAATTAGCAAGTAGCAGCAAACTAGAAACTCACAAGCACACGTGCACAAAAAGACGAGTAGACAAAACCATGTGCACCAACTCCTTTTCACTTTATTTTTAGTGTCTTGGTTGAAATTCCAACTCCAATTTTTTTAACTGTTTTTTTACCCTCCAAAGGATTTCTTTTGAACCATTACGCCTTGCCACATTAATTGAAGATGTCTAGGAGAAAAATAAAAAGAAGAAGATAAAACCCTAGACAACTAGACCTAGATGTTTGTCCATCACAACTAACAACTATACCTAGATGTTTGTCCACCACAACTAACACTCCAATGTTTGACAAGCTCTTAAAACTTTTATTATTGACTATTCATTGCTCTTAAAACTTTAATTCACTGACTCTTCATTCTCAAATCAATATAACATGTTGAAAACAAAAAGATTCTATGGGTTTAACCCATTAAACCCCAACAATAAATGTGAAAATAAAATAAAATAATTAAGCATGACCTAAAGCCTTAAAACTCAGAACATTCCTGCTAACATTATTCAAATCGGTTATGACTTACTCAAGGGGTATCAAAATACTCAATTTTGGACCATTTTAACAACAACCTAATATGTTATATATCAGGAACTTTTTTGGCTAATCATGTGTATTTGTAGTACCATATAGAAGGCAAATTATTCAACTCTCCATAATCTAATCCACGGCTAAAGCTAATATATCAAATCCACAAGACATTGCTTGTCTCAAAAATATGCATCAAATTGCTTATCAGACCATTGATCTCAAATTGATCATCAATCACAGCGATTTCAATGTTAGATTAGTCATATTAATATATTTGATTAAACAAATTTATGGTTTTTTGTAGTGCTTGCCATTTCGAGAATTTCGGCGAAATTATCACCAAAATTTTCGTTTATCACTTCAGCGAGATAATCTCGCTAGGGAAAACACAAAGAATGCATTGTTAGGTGAAATTATCAAGATTTTGGGGAAAATATCAAAAATGTTTCCAAAATCTCGGTGAAATTTTGCTGGTGGGGCGAAATATCCACCCCCCCACCCAATGGTAATGTGCCCTAAAAATGCTTTGCACCCCTTTTTTCACCCACTGTGAGCCTCTGAAACCTACCCATATCTTCCCCAAAATCATTTTCGGAACCCATCTCAGTGATTTCAAAACCAAAAAACAACATTTACATCTTCGATTTGAAGATCGAAAGTCGCCAGCGTGACTGTCAACGCCCAATCTCATTTTCCCACATCTGAAATCATTTTTCTCTTTTTGAAATCGACAATGGATGTTTCGAAATCCATTTTCAAAGACATCTAGCAAGATTTGAGCGCCTGAAATCGAAGGGAAGAGGAGCAGGTTACCTCTCTTCCATCGACAACAACTGTTTTCACATTTTTCCCTTTCAAATTTGCCGCATTTGGGTGTAAATCGCATTTGGAGTCTTCAAATCTGCTTTCCAAACAAAACCCCTCAAGATCGGCGATAGTGGCTCCATTCACTCGTGAGCTCTGAAGACGCATCTACAACGTCGAAAACCTCCTTTTCCAACTTCAAGGTTCGTTTTGTATTTTTTTTATAATTTTTTTAAGTGAATAATAAATCTGTTATAAAAACGATCATTATTTACAACCATTTGTTAGTTTTTTTATATAGATTATTCATTATACGAATTAAAATAAATTATATATTAAGCTTACTATTTAAACAACCCCTAAGATATATGAAAAATGATTTATAAAAAATTATTTGATTTAAATAATATAAATATTACTTAACAGAAATAATAATTAATTAATTATATTTTCATACATGATGATTGGATCTACCAATGTGCCTAATATGATTGCAGATATCAACCTGATAACATTATAAATTAGGTGTGGATCATTATTTTAAATTGAATTTGGTGGTGAGGTATGGTGATAACATGTTTCATACCATATACATATGTTTAACAACTTTCTATAACCTAAATCTCTCATTTAGTAGTATTCCACTATGGTTATCTATTTTATTTGCTTCTGCATTATCGGTATGTTTCCTTTATGTCATATATATTGACATTTAAAGTGATATTTTTTATTCTAAATATGAATTCAAATTTATCATGATTTATTATGAAATTTTATGGAAGATTTTCTAATTTTCTATATTTTTTTAATTTATTTATATTTTAGTGAAATAGTTTGGCAAAACTTTCGATAATTTCTCTGAAATTAGCAAAATTTTCTCCTTTTCAGCTTAGCGAAATTTCCTCTTTTAGCGAAATGGCAAGCAGTAGTTTTTTGTAATCTCAAATAATTCTCCAATTTCAAGGAATGCATCATGCTACTGGATCAATCAACCTGCTATATCAAGAACATAAAAATGCCCTCGACCTGGCATTATCAAGGAAATATCAGTCCAGCTGAGAACAGTAGAAAATGGTGTCCCACAACCATGTTTGCTACATCTCTATCAACGGATATATTGTTCCCTTGAAATAGCATTAGAAACATTTAAGAGAGAAATTATCAGTGTGAACAAATGATAAACATACATAACGGAAATTATTTAATTTCTCTATGAAACATTGAATATACTGAGAAATAAATAAACATATTTTGGTCATAAATAAAATAGGACATTGTATTAAGATACTTGCAATGTAAAAAGAGATGTGAAGTGCATCATAGTTAACTTAAAAAAGGTATAGGAAGCCCTGAGGCAAGTTAAAGTAGATAGGTATACCACAAATAGGAAAAATAAACAAAGGCAAGAAAAATAAATTATCTATAAGATACGCCTTAAATATATATTTTTAAAAGCATGAAAACTCAGCAAGTTGTAGATCAACAACATACCAAACCGATTTATTAGATCCTCATTTCCACCTGGATTGGGTTAAATTGCATGATACAGATATTTTTCCCAGAGCAGTCCAAGATCAAAAGGAACAGTGTAAGACTATTTATGCACCTGACCACTCTTTCGTTGGTAGAGATAAAAGATTTTGAAGTGTTCATCTGTTGGTAGAGATAAAAGAAGGGATAAAAGAGATATATTATGGAAAATTTGCAAAAATATTCATTATTATCATTGATATGCTGCCAAATTATCACCCATTATTCCGATATTTCCCCTTCTTCGTTTATGATTCCATCCCTATCCTATCAAAGCATGTTCACTGGAAATTTATTATTAATAATATTGACCAATGAATCTTGCATGTAGCATATCAGCCCATATCAGCCAAGCATATATGAGAAAAATAAGAAAATGAGAAAAGATGAAGAAACCACAGAGCATTAAATACAACAGAACCTGTCAACTTTTTATCTTGGAAACTAGTGGTTTCTTAAGTCAGTCCTATCAAGGATATAGGGTGTCATGTTTGCAACTCAATGAACTGAAGCCTAATCAAACTTAGTAAGGTGAATAGGATCCTATATATTGAAATTCAACAAAAAGAAGAAGAAAAAATGAAAACCAAAGTGAACTAAAAAGCAATGCTTCCCATGCTTACTGCAGTGGTCCATTCTATTCTATTTTGTCAGAACTCACCAACTCATCAGAATATTTTGTTTTGAACCTGGAGAGAAGCCTCAAATGAATCTAGAATCTCTTTACAAATTACAAGCTTCAACATAGATGAAATGAAAATGAAGACAACAATGAATAAAAACCAGTAACCAAATTTCAATTTAGGCCTTCTGGCTATGTTAATGTCGCCAAGTTCTGTTGCCTGACATGGCAAGTGACACAAAACATCATAAGAACTTTATTAATATCAATGTTAACAAAGAAAAGATCAAAATTGCACACCTTCATCCTCTTCACTATGGCACTAATTGCAAGTTTAAACACAATCTTTCATCACGGCACATTTTGATCCATAAGTGGAAAATGTCCAAAATTCTTGAAAAGATCTGGAAAGAGCGACTTACCATATTTTAACACCTTTCCTCCCCTTTCTCTTTTTTCCTTTCTTCTGTTTCTCTTTCAGAAATTACTGAAAAAAACAGAAGAGGAAAGAATAAATAAACAAATATTAAGCAACGCGACCACAAAATCCATCCCAAAAGACATATACATGAAATCTCAAACTTCAATTGCTGTCAGATAGTAAACTCTAGTGTAGTTATCCTTGCAATTAGTTGCAATGTTTGTAGCCGACAGGACTAGAGTGCGGCAGTAAGAACCATGTAATTATGTAACACCGCAATATCCAGCCCGACCAGCATCCCATCCGTTAGAACAACTGTTACCTGGGTATCGACATCCAGTTGATCGTAGAACATCAAAACAAACATGATCTTTGCCCTTCGCAAATCCCTCTATTACTAAAAGGCAAAGGATGTTCCAAAATCGACTTTAGCCAAGCCACTATTTTGACGGAGGGGCATCTTAAAGCGCATCTCCTCTACACGATTGCAGTGTCAATCGCGAAGGAGCATCAAAGAAAAACGAGAAAGATAACCATCAACAGAAGAAGAAACTTGCAAACACATCTAACCAAAAACAAAGCCTAGGTCTTCTGAATATATTGCATTATCCAAATCCCCCAATCTGTAGTCATAAATCTTAAATCGCAAACATGAAAACATCGAGACTCGAAGCTCGCAATCGGCGACAAAATGCATATCAATCAGTCGAAAACGGGGCTTGCAGGGATGGAGAAGATCACCTGCTCGTGTTGGCGAAGAGAGAGCTGCGGTATCGGTGGAGAGAATAGAGGATTTGTCTAGCGTTTGCCGCAGTTCAAAGCGATGCTTGTTTTTGGTAGGAATGCAAGCATTATCTTGGCAAAAGTTTCCGTAGCCCACAAAACTAGAACCATTTTGAGAGAGTAAACATTTTAATCCATATATCTATATAAAATATGATTTATGCCACTTATGGTGTTAAAATAATCTGAACGGTAACAGATTCTCCTCCATAGCCTGGGCAAATTTTGATAAAAGATATTAATAAATTAGAATTATTAGTAACACTAGTTACTAAGCATGATGAATTGAAATTTTCCTAATCTACGTTCTAAAAATAAAACAGGTAATTTTATATAAATTTTTAATTATTTTATTTTTTCACATTTATTTATAATGCATATGCTTGTAAAAAAAAGTTGGTGGGCCAAACGGCTAAGTAATCAATTTGGTTTGAAAATTAGGGAAAAAAATAAAGCGCATACTCAAATAGGCAACTTAGCCTCAATTTCAATCCAATTTGTATTATTTCAGGCATAATTTCCTCCAAATAAATGTAGATATTTATCTTTAAATTTTCAAATATTAGCTAGTATAGTACACCATCTACTCATACATGAAGGCTTGGGAGTTTATTTATCTGAATTGTGACCAATAAAATTTCACCAATGACTACCCAGTAAGTACATGGTGTACTCAGGTATACTAATTAATTACCTTAATTTTTTTTCAAAAAGATTAATTATAATTATTATTTTATATTGATAAATGCTACACATTATTCTCTTCATAGCCATACGTTGAGATATTGGAAGAGCTTACTTATCTTTATAGGCATAGTCATACGTTGAGGTATAGATTAATTTTATTTGAATATTGATGACTGTTGAAAATGAATAGTTATTTTTTAACTTATTTACGTAACCCTAATTCAACCTGACCCGACCTACTGAAATCAGATTAGGGTTGGGATTTTAGATATTGGGTTAGGATTGACCTCAACCCGATCCCGATTAACCTGAGTTGCACCCCTATCCACAATTGTCGTGTGATGCCCACTTTCGGATGAAACAAGGCACTTGTATCTACATCTATGCCTGAATCAGATCTGAATGAACCAGATATAGGCCCACAGAGAATGAAATTCAGTTCCATACCCCTTTTACCTGTACACTGTTTGCATAATAACAATGCAAGGGAGGCTTTTTGACTTTCCTTGTTCCTCACTTTTTTTCGGTCATAGTTGAATATTTTTGAATGTCTTACCACGGTTGCATTAGAATTTTTTTTTTTAATGTATTGTCAGTAATAGTTTTGTTTTATTTGTCCATGGATACCTGGTACAACATGCTCTATAGTCAAACCTAAGATTACTTTGTTGGTGTTAAATGATGGCAAGCCACATTTATAAATCAGTTGGGTTCACTTGGCACAAGTAAATCTGAGTGTTTACAGCCTGTTCTGCATCAGATCCGAGTATTAAAGCTAAGTTGGTCCTAGTTGCCCATTAGTTGAGTAAAATATTAGCCAGCATAAACACAAAAAAAGAACTTGCAGGCTCAAATTCATAGGCTTTCACAGGTCACTGATTCACATTTTAAGGCCTTGGAGGTTAGTAGACTTGATCATCATTCAGGAGATTGCACAATTTCACCACCCAACTCCCACTATGTCAATTATGAACAGAGTGCTCATTACTGATCATCAAACAAGTTTTCTGGTGGATCATACACGCTCATGTCAGGGAAAAGCTCTAAGAAATCTTCTTTCACCTTTTCCCTCAGTTCAGGGTAGTTTATAAGCCCTTTCAAGATTACTCGATATGGTAAGCATAAGGGTGGGTCAGGAGATTGCTTCATTTCATCATAGAACTCCATTGCCTGACCAGGTAAGCCATTGTCTAAAAAGGACCTGACAACGTCACCAAAAGTGTGCTGATCAAACAGGACATCCTCACTCTTCAAGTCCTTCCAAACCTGCCTGGACTCATCAACCCTCCTATTCCTTGCAAGCATCAAAAGCATATCTCTGTAAAAGAACATATCTGGCCGGTACCAGATTTCTTTTCGCACCAAAGCATATATCTGCACAAAAGGAATAGCTAGCGTAAGTGAGTGTCAGAGAGAGAAGTTTCAACTACAAGAGTTTTCTACATTTGGGAAATAAAGACAA
>JAYJMB010000020.1:0-17195 GCA_036873735.1 Pouteria campechiana
AATCTTAAACCTAGAAGTAAAAAACCACAGAAGAAAGATAATCAATCCACTATGAAAACAAAGATATATCCAAGATATCTCACACACTTCTCATGGAATGCTTCATACACATCCTCAAAACAATACACTCCGATGACCTCTTCTCTCACACCTTTTCAGAAAAAATACTAAGATCTATATAATGACTCCCCTATCATAACTCTAGAATTCTTTACTAAATCCCTGACTGACACCTTAATATATAACTTTTCTAGTGGACTTTCTTACATTGACTCCCTAAACTTATCTCACATACACAGGTCCACTAGATTTTGCAGAATATAAAACACAAAAACCTAACAAATCTTCACCTTGGCTTGGATTCTGCAAACATCAAGCCAGCTCAATCTTGGCTTAGATTCTGCAAACATCAAGTCAGCTCAACCTTAGCTTGGATTCTGCAAACATCAAGCTAGTTCTTGAAGATTTACCTAGTGTCATCACCATTTGCAAATCAATCCTTATCTCACCATCAATTAGTTCATTATTCATCATTTTCAAACCAACATGATTCACATATCCACCTGAGACACCCACACAGTCCACCACTGTGCAACCTATGGCTTCATCTCTTCCATTCTGCTAGCATCCGAAGAGATCATATTACCACAATCAGAGATCAAGAAGACTACCTCTCGATGCACATTTTACTATCTTCCTTGTCTCTTCCTTGAGCTTTTTCTTTGAACACTGTTGCATCATCGATCAATCATCACCTGCACATCATTCTTACTGTCATCACCTGCATGCTGAATTAACCAGGTTCACATGCCTTCGTGACTGCTACCAATGTGCAACTCTTTAATCGTAACATCATCATTCACTCAGATAATCACATAAGTATAAGAGCTCTACCTATCTTCGTACTCACCATCCTCCACATGTATGCTAAATCGCCACCAACTCATGAGTATCACACACATGCTAAACTTATATACATGCCAAACCTGTACGCCACCTGCGTACCAGTGCAAGGAACCATGCACTCATCGATGTGCCACTTGTGCATCGACTACCAAAGTATGCTTACATTGTTGTATCCATTTTTTAATCATCATAGTTTCAGGACTCCCAGGCTTTCTTAGATCCACTGTCGATCATAGTTACAAGACTCACCATTGTCCATCGCTAATCACAGTCTCAGGACCAAAGCCATTGTCCACCGTAGAACTTAGGAAAACCATCGTTTAATCCCCGTGCTCTTTATGAATTATTTGCACCTTACATATATAGACAAAAATCAATTAATATAGCATATGTAGCATATCCATCTATGGAGTTCATCGCTCCACCTTAATCTAAACCATCCATATGTACAATCAACCTCAAGACAATATGATTACACACTAATCCACTCAAATCTATTCAAATCTATACTGTCTACCCTGATCAACCTCGATCATCATGATCCAACATTGATCAAGCTCAATAATGCACCATCCACTCGATTTGCACTGTTCATAAACTCTGTAACATTTTAAAATATCCAAATTTATCAACTAGGATCACTAATTATCACCAAATTACCATTAATTTGCATATACCCATTAGTTCTACATCACTGAAGCATAATTTGCCCAATAAAACCCCACCATTGTGTTCACAATACCTAAAAATATGAAAATCGATACCTGAAACACCCAAATTCGATACTAAGATCACCCCAAATGGGCCACATGTGTACTGCTTCAACGTACAACTCAATGCACCATTCCGATACACCATCTTCCTCACTTGGAAGAAAATCCTAGTTGCCAAAAGCACTCCCGTTGTCGCTGCCTCATAGCACCATCCTCCACTAGCTGTTCGCCAGCCGATTTGATCCATCCAGAATGTCGCTATCGACATTCTGAACTCCGACGACTCTTCACAGCACCAGATCCTAACCGTTGGTCGTTGAAATTTTCAAAAAATAAAATGCTGAAAACTCTTCATCGTCTGAGGACTGCACACTACTGCCACCTGCATCTTGTTCCTTGCTGCCAATGGCGGATTTGCTCCTGCTTGCTCCACTGTCGCAGACATCACGCCTCTATTTTCAGTTGGGAAAAACCCACTACCGTGCAAATGATTGTCGTTGCCTAGCGTCTTCTGCTTGTTGCTATTCAATTCACGTCGCACTGCCAACCGCCCACCGCCTGCCGGATCTATCTCTGGTGACTCCGATTAAACTCCCATAAAATGGAGCCCCTTGTTGCCTCTTTCCAGACACACGCACCAGCACCATTGATCAACAACCTCCATCAACGTGGCTCACTGGACAACCCATCATAGCAACTGCCCTTTTTTCCTTTATCTTTGTCTTCATCAATTCCATCAGATGCCACCTTCAAATCTGACCACGCTCTCCATGATTAACCATGACCTTGTTACCATGAACATCACCTTTGATCTTATCATTCATCTCTCCAATTATCAACCTAAATAATTAATTTGCAACCTGGATTATAATCTATTAATCTTTAGCTTTGATACCACTTATTGCGGAAGCTTCGATACCAATTCCAGGATCATAATTACAAACACAATATCATATATGTATAAATCAAAGATATAATCAAATACACAATTAGAGACAAAATTTATGTGAAAAACCCTTCAACTTAGAAGGAAAAAAATCATGAGACAGAGAGAGATAATCAATCCACTGTGAAAATATGTTATAGAGATATATTCAAGATGTCTCATACACATTTTCACAGAATGTCTCACACACATTCCAAAATCACACACTCTAATAACCCTCTCTCTTACACCTTTTCGAAAAAAAATCTAGGATTTACATGGTGACTCTCCTATCACAACCCTATAATTCTCCATTGAATCCCTACTAACACCTTAATATATAGATTCCCTAGTGGACTTTCTTATATGGACTTTTCAAGTTCATCTCACATACTTAGGCCCACTAAACTTTGCAGAAGATAAGACACAAAAACCAATATACATACATACCTATATACATATATACATGCATATAATCATATATATCTTTTCTATTATGAAGTGTATAGGTTTTATCTTTATTTATTTGCTTTATGATTGACAATTATGGTTTTATGGCTATAATGATAGATATATTAAATCTAACACATCCATCATTATTATCACTATTTATTTAGCTAGGATCCAAAAAGTCAATTCTTTTGAAAACTTGAGTGCCCGATTAAAATTAATCTTGTTTGATAGTAAATATGCACACGATAAAATTCTCCTCTTATTTATGCTCACTCAATTATTCAATTAAGATGATTTTATGAAGCTTAACTAAAAAAGTTCTAAGCATGGTGAAAGGAGTGGATTTAATGTATAAATTAACACAACAGTCCGCCAACTTACCAAAAATGGAAGGAACATGGCTCCCACCATGAATCATTCACTTAGCCACCAGCATAACAAAAATGGAAGGAAAATGAGCCCCACCATTAATCATTCATCTAAAACCACCAGCATATCAAATGGATGTGACTTCATTTCCATCCTCTACCATAATACTTCAATTGAAGTATACTCAAACCCACAGATAAGATATATTATCCAACAAGAGAATTGAGGGATTCATCTCAGCCACTCATCATGGTCTTCGCCTCACATCATTCCATTGCTTTCCCATTTGTGGATGTCATTATCCTACACATCATGCTCATGTTCTACCATAGAATGCAATGACAAATGGATAGGCTAAGTACACAGCAATGAGACAATAAAATAGGACCGGCCACTGTAGTCACAATCTCTTTCCAAGGATCCTGATTTCTGATTGGTGGACGATTGTTTGATGAAATGTGGCTATTGGCTGTTTTTAAACTTCACCCATCAAGTTTTCTTGGATATCTAAGGCTGCAGATCAAAACAGGGCATCGATGAACTAAAATTTCGTTTAAAGGGCATTTTTTACGAATTTACGGATTTAAGGGCATGATTGGATCTCCCCATAACGGAAACCACTAAAAAGGACGGGCTAGATGCGTACGGATTTCAGGTCTATCACATGCCCTTGATCGTCAAAAGGACTTAAATGAAGAGCGCCTTCCAAACTATAATGAAATCAAGGGAGCGAAACCCACATCTCTTGTGGTCTAAGGTGGCACTATTTGACCTTTGTGCGAGGCTTCATAAATTATCTATTAATATTTTCAAGATTACCCTAATACCAAATATCATACAAGTTAAAGTTCGTTTATGAAGATATGTCCTTCATCCAAAATGAATATCTATCCAAATTTCTTTAAGCTAACTCTTTTTAATCAGGTGTCTCCAATACACAATCAGTGTAATACGTATATACTTTTGATAATTAGACACTTGTAAGCTTTGCTTAAATATAGTTAGCACTGCAAGTGCATTACCTACGCATATTCTTTATACATTTTTTAAGATTGATGTGATATTTTACATATTCTAATAACTTTACTTTTTTATATAATTTTTTATATTTTTAATCATTTTATTATTTTTTTTATTAAAAATCCTATAATTCTCACCCTAATTTTCTAACACAATCTCCAACGCAATGTGCTTGCATCGCAAATGCACCCGTCTCAACAAAACCATAACTACTTTTCATTATTTACAAAATTAACAAACTGGTTATATAGCGAACCATGGCTATCGTATCTACCACAATCTAGCACATCGTGCCACTCGAATGATGGCTGTTACTGAAAATGGACCGTCCTTTTCATTTAGAAATGATGATGAAAAAAATTGACCACATGTGGATGCGCGGAATGGAAAAGATGTAGTAGCCAAGATAACAGTGGAGAAGATCAAAAGACAGCCAAAAACAAATAATCAATCTGTTGAACCTCTGAGATCATCCATCATCGTTGAAAAATCTTTGGGTTAAGATTTCTCTTTGCATTTCTGTAGCACGAATTTGTATTTACGGTCAGTCTTCAATGATGTAGTCATATCAACCACCAGTGGGGATTCCTATTAAAACCTTGGTGGGTCCAATGACAGTAGGATTCTCAAGCAACTCATCACTGATTGGCCAAGTGCTAATTTATCAGGAATCAGATAAAGCATTGTATAGTAATTCCTTAACAAAAACGCATGTTGGGCATCTAGGAACATTTTCTATTTGACATTATCTGGATCGGCTGTGAAAAGGAAAACAAAACTTCTTTTGCCCCACTAGTCTTGCTTGTTTTATCTATTGGATGAACATCACTTTCTTCACAATCAATCTATTTTCTTTACCATAAATCTTATCTTTTTAAAAAAACTATTTATTTTTTTGTCTTTATCCATTATTTTGCTGACATTTTTTTAAAAAGAATATTTTTGCTGGCTTCATTTTCTCCTTTTGGAATTATTGCCATATTCTTTCTCCCGACCTGGCCCTTGATGTAGATTTTACTCTGGATTTTAGTCAATGGTCGCAGTTTGAAGTTCACTCCCTTGTGAATATGTGGGGGCCAAGAAAGAGTGGAAAAGAAGTGCGTTTGTCTTTTTCACCCAGACCATCCAAAAACAGCCTCTCGACTGAAGTCGATTTTTGATTGGTGGTTTCTACCCCAAATTACAGTGGCCTAGCTATAAATTTGCCAAATGAAATTCAACAACTTATTTATTCTCAATTTCATTATGTTTACTGTAAAAGGATATCAAAGCCCCAAAATATAAAATGGGGTGTAAAATCATTATTTTACTTTTTTCATTTGATTTGATATTTAATTACTTTTAATATTGATTAAAAAATTTACTTTTTTGTATTATTATTTATATACATTTTTAAAAGTCTATTTATTTAATCTTTATTTATTTCATGACTAATGTTACTCTTATGTCATCATCACCTATAGTTTTATATATCTTTTATCTAATTTACTTTTTCTCCCATTTTCCATGTTTTTTAATCAAACCGAAGACAAAGTTAAAATGCAACTTGTAAGCATGAAAGGAGCTTTTAATCGACCACCCTTAAAAGTTAGATGCTAGGGGAGGCATACAAGGCAAAATGAGAAGCTGATATGTTACGGAATCCGATAAAGGGTAACGCATGGCAAGAGAAATGAACACCGGACTTCCTCCTGCTCTTTTGATAGCTCTCGCTGTGAAATTACTAACATGGGAGCAGCTAGCTTTTGGAAAGACATGGCATGGCATCAACAAATGATTGTGATGGTTCGCTTGCATTGTGGTGCCCTCCTCGTACCTATGTTGTTCAGTCAATAGCGCCGGCATCCATTAATGGCACTGAAATATAGACAAAAGCTTTTATATTTGGAAAATTAGGTACATGACTTGGAAATCCAGTACCGAGTCTACCGACCATTGGTGTGGTGTTCCAAGTTTTCCCGGGAGATTCTGACCATGCATGAATTTTGGAGCATTTGTTTGTAGCCATAGATGCAGACCAATTATTTACTTTATTTTTAACCATTATTTTATATATTATCATATTATTTTCTTTATTTTTCACTTTAATTATATTCAAATTTTATTTCTCTTTTTTAATTCCTAAATAGACCCTAATTTCGATGATTATAAAAGAAAACTCTAAACAGAAGTTAAAAAATAAAAGATATAAATATCAAGTTTAGACCATCCATTAGATAATCTTCATTCAGAAACTTAATTTAGACCAGCTGTCTACCAAACCATAGCAATTTGATATGCAACAAACCCACTCATTGTACAATTGGGCCAATCATCACACATAGCGGCGGACCCCAAAACCTAGAAACATTTCTCTAGCACTTATCCTCAGCACAAGAAAGATTCCCGACAGCGTCCTGCATCTCCACACCACCTGCTTTGTTATCTTCCTTTGACTTGTACCAAGCAGCACAAATCAGGAAAATCACGAAGTTGATGATGCTGAGAACAGCGAGTAGCCCGTAGAAGTAATCCAACCTCCCAGCGTTGATGTTTGCAGCCAGCCATCCTTCCCCATCTCTAGCTCCTGTCACGCTCTTCACGACCGAAACCAAGAAGCTGCTCACGAAGAAGCCGAGGGAGAGAGTAGTGAGGAAAAGGCCAGTGCTCATTGTCTTCATTCCCTTTGGCGACTGGGTGATGAAGAAGTCTAGCTGGCCTGTGTATATGAACGCCTCGCCGCTACCCACCATGAAGAACTGTGGTATGAGTAGGAAGACGCTTATCGGGAGAGTGTCGGTTGAGTTGGGACCGACTCTTCTCGAGACCGAGAGCCGCTTCATCTCTGCGAGTGCTGCAGCTGCCATGCCAACTATGGAGAAGGCGAGGCCAATGGCTATTCTCTGGAGATTGGTGAAACCTGTCGTGAAAATGGCCAATATTTGTTTGAGTATCAATTAACAAATTTCTTGGAAGAATTCTCCACTAGCCAAACTTGATCCATACCTGGTTTTCCTTTCCATTTCTTCCAAAGAGGCACGACAATGCGGTCGTAGACCGCTAGGCTGATCAAGATGGCTCCAACGAAGAAGACGGTGAGTGAGCCTGCTGGAATCTGGAAGCTCCCAATTGATCTTTCCATGGTGGAAGCTTGTTCAACAGAGAATGTTATCATTTGTGCGTATGTAGTCCAGAACATGATGGTAGTGGCCCAGATGGGCAGTAACCTGGCCATCATTTTCACTTCCTCTATTTTAGTCACTGAACACAACTTCCATGGGTTCGGAGCTGATGGACCGTTCATTTCATTGTCCTTTTCGAGGATGATGGCTGCCTTGTCAAAGCAACTATCAGAACAAATTCAAAATAATAGTCAACTGACAGTAACAGTTATAGTAATCACCAGCAACAACAGTAAAAGTGCATGGAGTTTTGTCCATCTGGGGTCCAGTGCTAGGTGATGCAGATCATAAGATTGTAGGTGCCATCCCATCTTGCATGGATTACATTCATGAGAGAGAGAGAGAGAGAGAGAGAGAGAGAGAGAGAGAGAGACTCACCGAAACTGATCTGTATGACTGATTCTTGCTGGCCCAACGCAATCTTCATACAAGTAATTCACGCTGGAAGGAAGCTGTAGCTTTCTCTTCTTAATTGCAGCCACCAAAACTTGAAGAACTTGAACCACAGGGCTTCCTGAACTTTTCTTGTACCTATACTTCTTAGTCCCAGATAGAAACAGCAAGATTGCTGAAAACATTGAAATAGAACAAATGCCATAAGCCCATGACCGGCCCACTTCATCTTGTATGTAGACCAGAACCGTAACCGCGAGGAGAGTGCCGATGCTGATGAAGAAGAAGAACCTGCTGAAGAAGTAGGTCATTTGGGTTTTCTCCTTTTCATCCTTCTCGTCAAATTGATCAGTCCCGAAGCCTGAGACGCTAGACTTGAGGCCTCCGGTGCCAAGAGCAATCAAGTACAGAGACAGGTAGAGTACGCCCATATGTAGACCATTGGCCTGCTCGCATTTGTGGGTGGCTGTTTCGTTGCATGGTGGTGGATGTAGCTTTGGCAGTGCTGTCGATACCGCCAGCGATCCCGTTCCCTGATGTCATTGGCGAATCATCAGCATTGCTGAACCACAAAGGTCTTGTTACAGTAAAACTCGCAGTTAAAAGGATATATACCAGAGTCTGAACTGCGGCGAAGATGGCTATGGTCATGTACCGGCCCAAGAAGGAATCGGCGAGGAAGCCACCAAGCAAGCAGAGGAGGAATGATGTGCCCATGAAGTCTGTCACGATATTTGCCGAAGCAGCACTGGGAATGTGCATTGTGCCCTGCAGGTATGTAACAAGGTTGACGGCGATTCCCATGGTAGACAATCTCTCGCATATTTCAATCCCTGATTAGGCAAAAATACAAATGCAAGTCAGAACTGACAACTTAAGCAAATTAAGGTGCTGATTATATTGTATTTTATATGAATAGTTTGTTTAATGATTTCGTTCACATCCATGATTTTTATTCATGAACCGTTTTTTGCGGGTTTTGGTATTGGTTTGGTAGAACTTTGGTGATTTTCTTTTACCTCATCAGTCAGCTGATACAAACCCCACCCACTTACTCTATAATCCAAGCACATTTCTTTTCGAAGATAGAAATGCTCAGAAGCAACAGAAGAAACGGCTATTTCCATAGACCACGTGTGATTAATAATTTCACGGATGCATGTGTTACCAACCTTTCAAACATCTGTCCATTTTAATGGACTGAAACAGCTAGAAAGAGAAAAGGCAAAAGGAGAAGACAAAACATGTGGGCAGCGACCGTTCGAAACAAGAAAAGCTTGAGTTGCAAGCACTTTTGTGGTAGATAATTTGGCAACCGGGTGTCGGGGTGCAACTTGGGTTGTATTAACTCAAACCCACCCGCCTGACCTATCCTGATATTTTTTAGGATTTGGATTGATGACAACCCGAACTCGAATTCTAATTTAGGTTAACTCGAATTTTTAATTTGGGTTGGGCTTGTGTTGATGGCAACCTAACCCAAAACCCGCCCGAATTATATATAATTAGTTACAAAACTAAAAACTATATATTTTTTATTTCTCGTAATTCATATTATATTATTCCTTTTTGAAATTTCTTATGTAAAGCACAAATGACCTACTAATCTTATATTATTTTCATAATTTTTATCTCTATTTTTAGTACAAGTTTATTTTTTCTCTAGTTAATCTTATCCTCCTAGTTTCATTCCTATCTCCATGTCCTTTTTGAAAATCTCCTTAGACCTAATTAAGTGTTATTTGAACTTGTGTTTTATTTAGCTAGTTGATAAACTTGTTATCTTATTTAGATTTAGAACTTTGAATTTTAGTTTGATGTTGGATATGTAAATTTTAAGTATGTGATGAATTAATTTTATTTGAATATTTAAAATGAATAATCATGTTTTTACTTATTCACGTAACCCAAATTTAACCTAAATTCAACCCAAACCCGATTTACTGAATTTGGGTTGGGTTTGAGGTTTTAAATTTAAGATTGAGTTAAGGTTAGGGTTAAGGTTTTAAATTTTGTGTTAAGGTTAGGGTTGACCTCAATCCGACTCGAGTTGCACCCTTAACTGAGGGCTTTTTCCAATGATTGAAAAAGCCAAAATGATGGGGCCCACCACAGATTCATGACCTTTAATTATTAATATATTTTCTTATTAGAGCCAACTAGTCAACGTGATATTCGTCTCAAACGTGGGAGTTTTATGCGGAAGACCCAACTAATTAAGGATGGGTTCCATCATTTCAGCCGTTTGTATCACCCATCCAAAATGAGTCCTGTTTCTAAGCTAAGGGCTAAGGGCCACTGGGTTGCAGGCGAATCGCATCCATGACCCACTTTAAAAAGTGGGTCCTTCACCTTAGCCCCTCTTCTCATGTTTCTCCCCTCCGTGTTTATTTCGATTGTTGAACTTTTGAAAAGTTAGGAATGGTTACTAGTTTAACACTCAAGCACTAGCAATCTCTAGAAGAGCATAAATACTGCTGAACCCCTCTCCATCTCTACCATGAGCTGCCAACTTATTTTTTAAGGGCTTTACATGCGGAAAAGGCACCCATGTCAAACGAGTAGCATGTGACCCACCAAGAATGACTGATTAGTTAACATGCACAGCCATGAGGACAACGATGCCTCAATAATGGCATACCTGAATGCTTGGCTCACGTGCCACACGTGTACGCATAATCACACGCTCGTTTATGTAGCCACAGTGCATCGACTCATGCCCCACTGTGGTTTTAAGCTTTCTTTGGATCTAATTAAGGACAAGGTGAAACAGATAAAAAGGAAGTTTGCATCAGGATGACGATAGTGTTAAACTCAGGTGCTCATCTGTTTATTCGTATAAACCTGTGCCATCTGAATATTGAAATAAATATGAATGACTAGCCGAATATTGAGATGGTATTTGAAAAAAAAAAAAAAAAACTTTTTCTACCTTGATTTCTTTCTTCATGAAATGACTCGTTTATTGAGTACTAAGATCGTTTTTTTTTTTTTCGGAACTCTTAGCACTAGTTCTAGTTTGATGAGTCAGCCATAAGTAGATGAAAATGAGATCATTTGGAAAAACAACAAGAGTAACAGAAATAGAGAAACAAACCTAGGATTAGAGCTGCAGAGACCCAACCCCCAGTCTTAGTTCTATCGGCTGGATAGCCCCGGTAATCCACAGCATCCGCCACAGTTAAACTTATCTTCTCCTCCTATAGACAAAGAATAATTCATCTTCAAAAATCGAAAAAAGCAAGAAAATGGGTTGAAAAAGCCATTGACCCAAAGGATTTGGAGAAAATAACACTAGCGCCGCATGCGAACCATACCATTTTCTCAATGCCTCACTAGCCAAGGAAAGTGGGAAAACTGACAAATGCCTAGAAAACTGAACTACAATTGTGTTCGCTAAGTCCCAGCCAAAGTATCTTCCTTTTTTATAGGCAAGGTTCCCAGCCCCCTACAGTGACCTCCACTACACGTTTTTCTGAGATACACCACAACTTGCTTTGCTAAGGTAGGGATTAGGTTGATCGCAATGAAGTTTGGAAGGTTCCAGTATGAGATTTTGGGTTTTACTCGAAATATTTTAATGTGGCAAAATAATGGGCGTGGTCTCATTGGTAGTTAACTATCATTTTCAAAATGGTGGTGAACCTTAGTCATCGGCCATGCGGCATCACCGACGTTTAATCCTGCTTGTTCAAATGTTTGACCACTGACCACTTTTATGTTTGGAATTAATATGGCTTGACAATCATTCCTACCAGTCAAAGCTTAGATCATGTTCCTTAGATGTTTGTCCCTGCCATTTGAATTGTAAGGATCGCCAGAACGAGAGGCATTGGCAATAAAAAAAAGTGGTGGTGAACCATCATCAGTTTTATGCTTCTGACAACAGGTGATGTAGAATTATTGGGGAGTATGTTAGTAAACCCACACTATCTCAGATCCCTTTCTGGATGGATAGGTTTTGAGGAGCATGAACGCTGTGAACCACAATGCTCTTCTGTTAGTGCTTTGCCTGGCCCACATTCAATCCTACCTCCCTTTGTTTTTGTATGGGCGAGATCGGTTTCATGATTTGCTTCGGATTCAGGAATGGTTGCTTTCGCTTTGTCACCAAATCTCATTTTCATGATAAGGCCGGTTGTTTGTCGCCGACTTCCGTCTAAGCTAAACTCTGTGTTTGTTCTGCCATGTGGTGTTTAAAAATCTAGTTATTACTCGGAATAAAGTGCCGGCCAGCTGGCCTCGGCAGGCAGCAAGATGAGCCGAGCAAGTGGGTGAGAACAAATGGGTGACAGATCTTAGGATTAGATATTGCGCAGTAGATTTTGCTTGTTAATCTATATACCAATAAGCCTTTGTGCGATACAATGAATGCGTTTGATTCAGTTGAAGTTTATTGGTTGAAGGCTGACTGAAACCCAATAAACTTTACTTATCAGCTACAATTGAATCAAAAATAGACCCATAAATGATGAATTTGGTGGGTAATTCTCAACAACTTTTGAAATGTTTTATGGAGATGAAGTTTTTTCAAGTCAATAAAGACCTCTTTGGAAGCTTAGGCCTTATATTTTTGTAGGACTTTTTTTTCAAATAAAATAAATAGTAAACACCAAAAATAGGTTGAATCAAACAAAGCAAATGTGTCAGTACAATGGTATAAGGCATATAAATTTCCAAGAAAGGGATGGTAGAGGTTGGAAAGTTCGCTGGTAGCCTGTCAACATTCAATTTTTCGTTCTGCCAATTCAAGAAGAATCATTGTTTTCAGGAAGTTCCCATACAATTGATAGCTGCTGTAACCCAGCTTAATCTTTCACTTCTGCTGAGATTTCTGTGTTTGATAGTACCCGTAAGGGGTCAAACACATCTATTGTTTGAACCACTCAAAAGCGCTCTCACCCGCATCCCTTAACCTTTCTATGAGAAAGAATTGGGTGTGATATACCAGAGCAATTGCAATCATCTTAACAAATTCAGGCCATTGATCAGATGCATAAACAGGTCATTCTCCTTGAAGTAAAGGAGTTAAATGGTTAGGGGTGTTGGATCTCTTTATTAGATATCTATATTCAGGCAATAGGTAGGTTCTTGGTGTCTGCTTAATAATTTTAGTGAGAAGAAGATATGACATTAACAAGTGTTACAGCTTTATTAGATGTTGAACAAGAAGTTAATTTTACCTATTTTACATAGAATTAACATTTTTGAAAGTATTAAGTAACTTTTAAAATTAATTTATAAAAGCTATTTACCTTATGTAACTTTTTAAGGTATATATACAAAATCTCTATGTCAATAACATAATTCAAAAAATACAAAATAGATAAAATTTCTTTAAAAAACAGAAATAGTAATGGAAAAGACAAATTTAACTGTAAAAAATGTGAGGTCACACAAATGTTCAATCAGAAAACTCCCTCCCCTTTCCCCACGTCTAATGTACAGCTCCTTAATAGTGATAAGTTGAACACCTCTATATTTATTGTATATATTAAGATAGCATTCCCAAGCAAGATTAGCGGTCATGATTAATAAATGTGGACCCCAGTGGAGCAAATTTTCAGCGGATATCGTGGTAGGTGGACCATATCTTCGACAGCGTCACAGGATATACGAATTATTCTTCTACAGCTTTCAACTTTATTGAGTGGGATGTGTTTTTGGTCCCTGATGCCCAACCATGGATACAAAATTGACCCCACTATCCAACTCTACTAATTCCATTTGAGGAGATGGTAGTATGACAGATCTAGCAATAGTATGCCACTATAGCAGTAAAAGTTTCATTTGCCAATCCGGGCAGGTTGCTTGATTGAAAATCAATTAAATGTTGTCAATCATGAGAGAAATAGTTGTTTTAAGGATAAGTTAAAAGAATTTTCCAGCTTTAAATGGGTAGCTTAACTTTTTGTGTCAAATTATATTGAAGCGTAGCAGTTGTAAATTAAGGAAGAAGTGAAACTTAAAACTAAATTAAAATTATTGGTAAATAAAAAATGTATTATTACCCAGATTAATGGTATCAATCTAACAAGCTATCCATTTCAAGGAAAATATGCATGCAAATCCACCACATTTGGGTTCTTCATGCTCCTCCTGTCAAATTCATCCTGTGAACCGAGGAAAGGAGGGGGAAAGTGGAAGATTCCAGCTTGAACTGTGGAGTATAGTTAAACTCCATTTTATGGTTGGTGGTGTCCCATCTGCTGTGGAATTGTGAATCTTGCAAGAAAATTCATAACCATTCAATTTTATTCTGTACACTCATTGTAATCTGAAAACTAGGGTAATTGATTGCCTGTATTGACTTTAATTATAATTTTTTATTTGGACAACCGATTCTTTTCTTTTTTAAATAATGTAATTCAAAGATGAAAGGGTTAGAATAAGCTGCTCTGATTCTCCTTTTTGTGTGCTTCTTAAGATTCCTGTGGGTTTTATTAGGCCAAGTGTATGGTTGATGCCAGACCACGCATGACAATCTGGTGGGGAAGCGTTAAAGCACGGAAAGGTCACGAGAGGGTGATTGACGAGCGAAAGCGTACGCCTCCCTTTATTGAAGTCCTTAAAACTGAGCGGGGCAATGAAGAGCTGGCAAAACATACCCGTCTCTGTGTCTGGCTGCATTGTCAGATGACCTGAGGTGGGTGGGCACGCCCCCATGATTTGCCTCATTGAATACAGAGAACCACTTCTATTTTTACCACTGGCATTTACTGCCTGCCAATTGGTAGAATCAGGATTACATGTGCAGCCAGTCTTATCAGAAAGATTCATGAATTAGATAATCGTGAACTTCGACTTCTATAGCTCCTTTGATTGTAAGCGGTCAGTTGTAGCATTCAACCAGCGAGGTTTTAGAGGGGTCACCCAAATAAGCCTCCTACATAACGATTAACTAAATTAGAAGGTTTTTCTTTTTATTTATAAGCCAAGCACATTTCAAGGCTTCAGCTACAAATGACTCCCATATCTTCTTGGCATTGCTTTGGGGGATGACTACCCTTACGTGGCAACAATTTAAAACTAGTTTTGCCGAGATGTGCACCCACTATTTCTTACACTTGTGGCAGTAGGATTTGTGGCCATGTCGAAACTAATCGTTTCCATATTTTAAAGTACTCTCAATGATCTAGACCGGCTATGAATTGCCCTGGAAGTATTCTTTGTAACATAGCAACCCTGTTGTGTCCTTATAATGCATATGCCATGTGCAGGCTTTTTGGCCTTGAATGCATGGCATAGGTCACCTACTGTTCCAGCAAACTTCCTATCTCCATATAATACATTTGCTGGCTATATCTGTGAGTGGTGCTTGGCCTTACATGTATGTTGGGATTCTTCCCTTGAGTGGTCCGCTGCTTATGCATTGGGACCAGCGATGCACAGCCCATGGGCCAAAGTTCAATAACTCGCACTGCCCGTGGTTCGCAGAAATGAGACAACGAATAACAGACAAATGATCAAACAGAAGAAAAAGCATACCACGTTGGCATGCCTAGGACGTGTTTGTTATGTGGTCATTGACAAGTAAAAGCCCCTTTCTGGTAATAATTTTTTTTAAAAAAGCAAAGGCTTCTTCTTTTCTTTTTAGCTTTTCAGGCTGTTGTAACATTTAACTACTAATAATTATTCTGCATTTCTTTTATTGTTACTTTAAAAAAAAGGTATACATTACTCGGATTTACTCATTTTGTGGCTAATGTCACATTATATTACTAAAATAATTACATCTCCTTTTGCACTTTAAAAAAACAATTTGCTAACATGACTTGGTTTTTCTTTTGCACTGTTCTTTTTATATTCATTATCTTCTACTACTATGCAAACACACCAAGTTGCTCTGTGTGATAGCCGTAGCACTAGCTGCGGAAGTAGAACCCTTCCATAGCAAGTTTTAAAAAGCTAGAGATTTTATCAACTCCAGACTCAGTTACTTCTTTCCAGTAGCAGGTCCAGGACCTTCGATGAGGTGGGCAAAATTTATTTTTGAAAATATTAAAGATTTGAACTCATTCCATGTTACACGAAATTGTAATAAAATTCAAAAAATAAAGAAGAGAGATTATCTCTATTTTTAAAGTATTACATCCTTGTATCATGAGATATTGTGCCTATGATTTGACATGCATATCTTAGATTTAATAGACTTGGGATAGAGAATTTTTCCCACAATTATCAATAATATATTCGAGAGGATATTTTCTACTAGAAGAAGATCTAGGTAAACCATCGTAGTTATGTTAATTTATTAGCCCCCAATACACACGAATTTAACTTAATTAATAAATTAATATAGAGTTAAACAACGATCACGTAGCAATTAGTTGGGATCATGTGACTCCCAGTCCTAATATTTCACTTTTGCTACCAACAGAAGATGTGAATATAAAGATTGGCAAGGGCTGAGTTGCAAATTAGAAGGAGGTGGCTATCTCCCAATGTGACTGGTGCCTATATATTCACAAATGGGCGATAATTGATTGGAGTCAACGTGTCCTTGGACGTTGACAAGTCCTTTTGACACTTTTGGTCCATTTCCCTTTGCAAATGCGCGTGCCTGCCTAAATGAAAGAAAGGATATGCCTAAAAGACGGCAGACTTCTTCTCATCTATGGCTAGATACACGAAAGCTGTCGAATGTACATTTGGGACTCGCATAGCAACCTGCTCCTACCCAACCACACTACTCTGATTAAAGAACGCCATCTAAATAGATTGGCATCACCCTATTCCAAAAGTTTGTCGGCCATGATTGTCACCTTGAACAAAAACTAGCTTATTCACCAATAAACTTCGATTATTGTTTGAATGAATTTAAAAGGATTACATGAGATTAAAATAAACTAGCTTATTTTGTTTTTAAATAATTTATAAATGACATTAGCTCTATTGATATTAAATACCGGTAATTCCGACGTTGAAAAGAGCACAACATCTCATTTGGAGTGGATGAGTTATCTCATCAGAACCGTGTTAGATGGCACAGCTTGCACGTGGGCCCTGTGATAGCCTCAATCATGTAAACGTAACACCTTTGCCTCCATTATTTCCATTGTCATGTTTTACTTGAATGCTTGATTTGACTAACTTTTGCTCCAAAAGCATAACATATACAATTATTTAAGCTATTGCAAGAGTAGATCTCATTTAAAAACTATGATGGTGATGGTTCGTATCTTGCAATTATTTAATCTAACTTTTGACTATGCTGGGGATGGTTGTATATTATGGTTATATTCAACTTACATC
>JAYJMB010000021.1:0-18671 GCA_036873735.1 Pouteria campechiana
ACACAATTGCATAAGAATAACAAATATCTAAGTATAAAAACGTATCTTATGAGTGAATGAAATCCACTCATCAATATTCTCAACTTAGAAGTCCCCCTTAAATATAGATTTCATAATTATACCAATTGGCCCAATTTAGTGATAAAAATTCCATATTATATAAATGCTCTTTTCATCATATAAATAAAATTATTTCACTAAAAATTAATACCCTAGATGAATACTCACATGAGGAAAATATTTAATGGTTTAGATCTTCCAAAAACATTTCATATCATCTTTAAATATGTTTTCTTTTTGGGACATCCAATTACCAGAATGCTACTATTCACACACTATTCACCAAATGGGTAAATTTTTCCAACTAATTCATTTTCTTATTTTCTTCCACACACTCATATGTTTACCCTATTTTCTGAATCTGAGCCGTGGGATGAGTCTTACATCACGAGATGGTCAATTTAATCTCAATATTGGATAGCAAAATATATCAACTGCATAACTTTAAATCTTAACAATTAAACACCTTATTCTTCAATACATAATATTTTACATTCATTTTTTCCAAAATTTAAATACAATATTCATAAAAATGATAGTAATAAGATCAACGGGTTAAACTTACTAACAAAACTTTTATTTTAATCAAATCTCCCCATTTAATTTGCTCAAGTTCCAAATTCACATCCAAACTCCATCTCATATTAATATTAAAATTTTGGGCAACTAGCTTCTTAGTTCTCCACCTCTAATCACGTCCCACTATCATAGAATTTTAGGATTAATCCATTTATCTAAACAGCCCCATTATTTCATAATAAAATTATTCATTACCTCAAATGTTAGGATATTACAATGATAAAAAAAATATAAGATTGTCATGATAATAGATCTATGAGGCTTGTGTAACATTGTGAATTTATTAATCTTAATGCATCTTAGTTAGTTCAAAATTTTCATAGAGATGTAGAAAATTCACTAATAGGATAGGTTATTATGACGTGAAAAGAATAACAATTACAAAAGAGAAATTTATTATCAACATAGGAATAAGCATCAATTGATTAAATTAGATTAAAACTAAATAGGATTAATCTGGTGAAGTAAAAAACCTTTAGAGTTCTTAATCATTGAATTCTTGTTTGTTTACCCTATGCTTCTTTGTTAAATTCAATTTGTTTAGCTTTCCTTTCTCTATTCCATTTTTTCATCTGATTTAGTTCTTTTAAACAAAATTTAGATTTAGAGTACTTTGGTAGTTGGTAAACCTAGTCCTCATGGGAACGATTTCTTACTCACTCTTTATTACTTATTGACAATAGTACACTTGCATTAAGAAAAATTTGCAACTATAATTGAGCACCACTCTATCCCGATTAACATCTGAGATATGGTATGATGTAAGCATCTTCCTTGAAATGAAATAATGCCATACTTTGCTTTTAGCTTTGAGTTGTCCATATGGGACATTTAGTACTCTATCCTTTTTTTGTTTCCACTGAGTTTCAAGCACACCAAGAAACTGGATGATTTGTTCATAATCAGGGTCGCGTTCTATCAAGGTAGAATAATCATCATTATTGATATCAGGAAGCTCGTACACTTTGTTGATAGAGGTTTTGTCAAATGAAACCTGTTGAGTTATACATGTATTGTGATGATGATCCACATATGTATTACATATGATTTTGATGATAATAAAACTTATACTAGACTTGAATTATGCTAATGATATTGCTAATATTAGAAAATAAGAAATAAAACTATACATGTGCCTAATATATACATGTTGATCCATATGCAAAATTAATTACTTTATAATGATAATGATCACATAATTAAAACATTGCTTAAAAGTTGTATTTGAATTACTTATGTATGCTATTAGAACATTTTTGAAGTATTTCAGAAACTTTGTGTTTTAGAATTATTTTTGCATCCTCAGAAGTCCTAAAGTAATTTCTCAAAAATTATAAGACTTGTGCCTAAAGTAGTTTTAGATACTCTGAAACAACTCTTTAATTCTATTCAAGATTAGAAAACTCTAAAGCTTGCACCCAATACAACTTTTAAATCTCTGAAATTACAACATCCAATTAACTCCTTTGAAGTCATATAAAAAACTCTTAAGAATTGCTTCAGAAGCTCTAAAGTTCATACTTAACATGTTTCAAAAACTTTGAAATATAATCTATTTATCAAATTATAAACCCTTCAAAAGAGAGTATAGATATTCTAATGTATACTCCAACTTCCAGCAGCAAGCATACATGCATACCTTGCTATGATTGCAAATGTTTTGATACAAGAACAAATTGTCATAGTTCATCTTTCAAATGCTTTGTTAGAATGATTTCAAAATGCATTCATCTTTGTTTATCTTTCAAGAATCTATTATATATCTATAATTACTTGATAAATAAAGAAAAACAATCATATGATTCATTGTTCAATCAACCTTATTAATCATATGTTGGATCGTTTATGAATATATACATGTTCTACATGGAAGTATCAACTTATGAAAGAAACAAAATCATAATTGGATGAGATTATATAAAACATATAGATTAAAGCAAATATCCATGCTTCACGACATATGTATATCATAAATGGATAATTATAGAATGTTTGATAAATTTCAAGGAAACATGTGTATAATTAATTAGGTATGTCTTCATGAATAGAGAAACATGAAAACATCATTAATAGATGAAAAAATAACAACATGCCTAAATATACTTATCTTTCTCAAATTACAAAATTCATTTGGGCTATCCATGATCTACAACTTATGAAAACTCATTTTTGGATATTCATATTTGAATAATTATTTTAGTATACTTTATCATTACATAGTATATACATGAGCTTCAAAGAAATTATGGGTGTATGAACAAATAAATGTCAATATGCTTAATACACTCATTCCTTACAAAGTATGAATCAAATATGAATCTATGCTTCTAAAATCATGTACACTAGATGTGGACAAATGTATTTTAATTTGGAATGAAAAATGTCAAAGTTTCAGAATGTAAAAACACAAGTGGAGGATGCTAGCTGCTTGGCGTAGCCACTTGGCATACCGCCTGGCAATGGACAGTTAGATGACTCAAGAAGAAAAATCTAGAAGGTAAACTGCCTAATAAGTCCCCAACCACCTGTGCCTATGGCCTGGGAGCATAGCTGGTATGGCAGTCGCCTGCCATACTGCTTGCCAAGAGGCAACAAGGTACACTTGGAAGAAAAGCCAGAGAATTGACCACAGTCGCATGGCCCAGTTGCTTGGCATATCGCCTAGCGCATAGCCGCTTGGCCCAAGCACCTACCATACCACCTGATGATGCCCAATAGTCATAAATTCAAATGTTGCAAGTGACGGAAATTCTACACTCCTCATCCAATGATCAAGTTTCCAAGATCTATTTAAAGAGCATTTGAGGGATATTTGAAGTAGAAGAAAAGGGAGTAGAAAAAGAGAAAATACAAATAAGAAAAAGAGAAATCATCTTGCAAATCCTATGCCTAAGATCTACCACTTCCATATTCTAAAAGAACTTTCATTCTCCAATCTCCTTCAAGGCCAATCTCTACACAACATAAGGGAAGAACTTCTGCACCAAGAAGAGTTGTATCTAAAGTCTTCCTTAGTGCTCAACAAGATATACGTCAAAAAGTGTAAATTCTAATTTCATTTATTTCATTTGTAGAAGTTGCTGGTTAGCTTAAAAACTAGGGTAAAAGTTATTGGTAAGCTTGTGAAAACCAACATTGTTAGAGTTGTTGGTTAGCTCGTAAAAACCAACATAGTGAGTTTCTGGTGAGCTTGGTAAAACCAATGTATGAGTTCTTGGTTAGCTCAGGAAAACCAAGTGTGATTCCATAAAAGATTAGTGGAACCTAAGTGTAGCAAGTAAGGTTGACTCATAGAGTGGAGTAGGTGCCAAAAGAGGGCCCGAATCACTATAAGTTGCGTGTGCTATCTATCCTTGATCTTTCTTCTATGTTCTTACTTGCTTTATCCATTGCTTCATTTTGATTAGCATACTAACATAAAAGAAAGAGAGGGATTTGATCAAACAAGGGTTAAAAGAAGTAAATTTTATAAAACCCAATTCACCCACCATCCCTCTTGGGTTCTAGCCTATCCTATCTGGACCAACAACTGGTATCAGCGTAGGCTACGTAAATATTTATAGTGATTTATTTGGCTAACCCAATAATGTCTACTATCACATTCTTTGAAGGATATTCCATCATACAAATTACATACTTTGAGGGAATGAGTTTTGATCAATGGAAAAAGAGGACAGAAGTAAGCCTTATGGCCAATGATTTTGAAATGTGGAAAGCTGTCTTTAATGATTTAAATAAAGATGATGAAAGATCTAGGCAAGTAAACATCAAAGCTAAAAATACTTTGCTAAATTCTCTATGCCCCACCCTCTATAATCATGTCTCAACCTGTAGAAATGCAAAAGATATAATAGACAGGTTAAAGGCTATTTCTGAAGGGCAAATTGATTTACTACAAAATGAAACTAATATCTCTGTTAAGAATAACTTAATTGTAGGGAATTGTGAAATAATGGAACAATCTCCTCAAGAAAAAAGAGAAAAGAAAAATGATTAGTCTACAAAAGTAGAAGAACTGTCAATAAAAAAACTACCATAGACTGAAGAGGAGCAATCTCAGGAAGAGATTAAAATTCAAGAAGAAATTGCTGAATCCCAAATTCAAATTGAAGAACAAAAGGATGAAGCAATTGAGAAATCCTCTCAAGTTAAGGAGAATCTTTCTAAAGAAGATAAAGAAGATAAAGAAAGACTTGCAATTAAAGCAAACATCTGAAGCAAGTCAAAGAAGAAAAAGAAGTGAGAAAAAGGAAGAAAAGGACAGTCATAGAAAGAAGAAAGAAAGAGAAGAAGTATCTTACACTTAAGAACTTAAATGATTTCTTCTCACCAAAGGACTATGAAATATAGAAGGAAAATGAAGAGAAGATGAAATACCAAGTTCCTTCAAAAGACAAAAGGTTTCTTAACACTGGTTGAACAAAAATGTATTCCATGAAGTCAAGGAAGACAAGGCAAGTGTAGGTATGACAACTCAAACCGAACTTCCTTTTACTTAATATCTATGTTTTGCGCATTTATTCTTTTGTCTTAAATATTGCTTAACTTTATAATTTAGCTTAGAAATATACATACATACATACATACATACATATATATATATATCAGATTATAAAACTATAACAAAAGTATGAATTCTAAAAACCATTTAAAATAGGGAAGCTATGATATTAACTTAATCTTAAGGATAAGAACACCAAAGAAATGTATGTTTTATCTAAACTTTAAAACATTATGCATTCGTAAGAAAATATAAAAGTTGTAATTTGAAAATTTCTTACTTAAGTCAAGTTTAGAAGTCAACATATTCAATGATGGCAAATTAGGTGCAGAATGTTTTTACATGTTAGAAAGAATTTGCCTTAATTCCTATTAAGCTTAAAAAGACAATTTTGATTTGAAAGATACATCCATAAAAACATTAAGTAATCATATGATTAAACAAAAATATCTTGTATTGCTTAATAGTTATTATAAAAATGGTTTATTTCTAATTCTTGATAATCTTAATCAAATTTGAAGATATTAAAAATCTAAATGCTGCAATCATAAAATTTAAATAGAATAATAAACAATCTGCCCAAAATAATGTAGTTCATATTTTTACCAATTTCTTTTTGCATACCTAGGTGCTAAATAGAATATTGCATTGTTTAAAATAATACGTATAGAACATATATATTTGAGCTCTTTATTGATTTAAAAGTGCAAGAATGTTCTAAATGTATGCAATCCAGAAGAAATGAAGAAATTCTTCAAGAAGAAAAATCAAAACAGATACATCCAAAGATATAGAAAATTTAGAGTTTGGTTTTGATAACAAAGAAAGAAGCTTCAGAGGTAATATCAGAGGAGTCATCACAATGCTTCGAAGGCTCTGAAAAGTATCTTTGGAGGCTCTGAAATATGGTTTTAGAGACTCTAAAATATGACTTCGGAGGCTCTGAAATATGAATTTAGAGGCTCTGAAATATGGCTTCAGAGGCTCTGAAATGTGGCTTCGGAGGTTCTGAAAAGCATCTTTAGAGGCTCTGAAATATGTCTTCAGAGAATGTCTTTGGAGGCACTAAAAGCATAACTTTAGAGGCTTCAAAATGGCGCGACAAGGCAGGACTAAGTGGCATTTAATGAAGCATTTTGAAGTAGTTAGAAAAATAAGAGAAAGTTGCAACAGTTAAAATATTCTTCAAGAATTATAAAAGATTATTAGAAGTTTCTCAGAACTAAATAGAAGTAAGTGAAGTTTTTGTAATAAGGAGTAGCTCAGAAGTTTTCACTCACACAGAAGTTCTGCAGAACTTTTAACCTTCGAGCTTGAGCACCACAAAAACAAATCTACTTCTGTGCACATAAATACAAACTTCTACAATTATTGACACAGAAGTTCTGACTAAGTTCTACTCCGCATAGAAGAAAGATAGAAATAGAGATACATTACACAAAAGATGTTATCCACTTAGAAACTCAATCACCAAGAACTTCTCAACTCCCTCAAAAGTTATCAAAAACATCTTGAAAGTTTTTAGAAGTGATGCAAAATAAGTCTCTCCATTCAGAAGTTTATCAAAATTTTTCAGAAGGTAGTCAGAGCTGCAACGGCTAAAGAAGATGATTAAAGCAATAACAATTCCAAACTTTGAATGTTGAAACAAAGAATCAAGTTTAGCATCTTCACTGATGAGCTCAACTGAAAGCATCTACAAAAGAAGTAATGAAGGAAGATAAGTTGCTCAACTTGATAATTTTGTTAAAGAATCATGCTTTACATGTCTATATACTCTAGATGTCTCTAAAATAATTACTTTTATTGCACACATATATAAATTCATTGAGCTGAACCATTTGACATATACAATTCTAAAAATCTAAGCCACTATATGAAATTGATTAATCCTTGATAAGGGAACTACACAGTTGAAAGATCTCAAATAAGAATTTCACTCTTAGTCATTCCTTTTTGTAATTATTAAATTTTAAATCATTATGAATAAATCAACTTGAATAATTATGCAAACCTTGATGAAAGATTTTACACTATTTCATTCAATGCAATATTGCTGATATTTATGATTTTGATAATTGAGCATGCTTAAGTTAAATTATGCAAATATATGTTTTATTTTATACTTAATGTTGAAAATATTTGATATGAATAACATGTTTTAAAATGCTTAATATTTGTAATGTTGGTAAATCATAAATTCTAAAATGATAAATTAAATTAGGATAGAATAAGATAAGAATTTCAAATACGAACTTCTAAGAACATTTTTATTGGAATGATATTGCTTGCGACACCAGGTGACCACAACGCCAGGCACCTGCTCTCACAGCCGCCTGCCATTTCGAAACCCTTTAAACCCGGCGCGTCGAATAGGGCTTATTTCCATCCATTCTTTCCTTCATAGCCTCCTGCGATTAAAAAGAGGAAGCACCTGCAATTCCTAAACCTCCATTAGAGCCATTTCACTAAGCTTCTACCCTTTTCATTATATTCCCACATCTAAATGGCACCAAAGGTAGCTGTCTCCAAACCCCAAAGAGGAGTGAAATGACCTAAGGCTCGAGGAGGAGCATCTTCTTCCCAATCCTCAACCTCTAGAAGCTCAAGAAGATCTCAAGCCACAAATAATGAAGGTAATCTCCCTTCCTAATCTAATGTGAATGATAAAGAAGAAGAGAATGTAGAAAGAGTTGAAGGAAGACCAAAGAAATTTGATTTGAGCACTCTACCAAGAGAGGTTGATGGAAGAAAGGTTTCAATTGCCAAATTTGAACCAAATGATTTATTTGCATATTACCTTCGTAGTGAGGACAAGAAATTCAAGTTTTATACCTTAATGCTTAGCAAACCAGTTTATGTTCAGAAGAAGATTGATCTAGATTTCCTTGATAAATGCAAATCTGACATTCATTTAATGTTAAATTATCAAGGGTGGACTGAACTAATGAAATATGAAGCATCATTCTTCAGAGAGTTAGTTCTTATATTTTACTTCAATTGGAAAGATAACTCTTATGAATCTATGGTAAAAGGTGTGAGAATGATTTTTGGAACAAATTTGTTATCACCAGAAGAACACCTTGGAGAAATACTAGATGTGCCATCCATAGAAGATGAGGATGACCTAAAAAAGGAAGATATATTTAATAAACTATCTTCAAGTATAGCCTGTACATCTGCCCACACACATGAGAATAAGAGACTTGACTATTGAGCTCAGGATGCTCAGAAAAGTCTTAGAAAATATGTTCATATCTAAGCTTGGAGGAATAGAACAAGTCATGGCAAATGAAGCCAATGTTTTGTGGAAATTATACACCTATCAGAAGGTTAGTTTGCTAAACCTCATGTTCACTGCATTTGGGCACTTACCACAGAGAATAAACCACATAGTTTCATATGGTGTATGGATGACAAAGATCTTTGAGTATTTTCATGTTCCAGTCTATGGGGAGTCATGCATAAACATGTCTACATTAAATAAGGACTATGTCGGAGCAACACTTCTAAAGAGAATGGGAATCAGGTTCTCAGAATATGTAGCAGAAATGAAGAAAAATAATGAAAGAGAAATGGAGGAAGATGATGAGGAAAGTGATGAAAATAAAGAGGAGGAGGAAGAAAAAATAGCTGAAAGAGACCAAACAACTGACACAAGCAGTCCCATTGTAGATAAACAATTTTCACCTCCTAGAACTTCACCTGAAGTTATTTATCCTAGGTCTTTTGCATATACTTTATTGTCTCTAGAAGTAAAGGAACTAAGAAAGGAAGTAGGGGAACTAAGAAGAGAAGTAAAGGAAGAAATGGAAGAACACAAGAAGGAATAGAAAAGAAGATAGATATTCTTCTCTCTTAGTTTGAGACTTACCATCCTACACATAGAGCTGACCCCACTTCACCTATTAGGGATCCAAAACTAACTTTCAACATAGAAGAGGTTACTTCCATCAAAGACAGCACTCAGGGGGAGCCCGCTTTTTCTCTACCATCTACAAATCCTCATACCTCTTAGAGATATCTTAATCCTTTCAAGTTATACCTTTTTAAGAAAAGCATAACCTAGTTTTTTAAAGTATTTTGTGATCTTCATGTACCTCTCTTTGAAAATGAAATGAACAGGTACAAATCAAGTGTCATCATTTTATAATATGAATGTTTGTTCATGGAAACAATGTTTATTTATGCCTCTAAGTTTCATGACACAAGTGTTTATTCATGAATATGATTTAGGAATTTCTACATTCACATCTGTTACATTTTATCATGATGATGCATATCACATTAATAGTCGATGTTTTGATGAACAACAGTTAATTCATTGCTTAATGTACATAAGTAAGCATGAAAAGTAATGACCATTACACATTGCTTAATGTACAACCTGAAAATGGAAAATAGAAATTGCAAATGAAAAATATTTTGTATATTTGTATAAAAATGTGATGATGATAATCTATAGAGATCTGAGTTCCATAGTTAGCAATGCTCACATTATATAATTACTTAGTAATTTCATAGCTCTTTCACGAATATGAAATGTTTGAAATGGACAATTATTTTGGTATAATCTATACTTGTGTTATAACAATACATACATGTATCATGATTTTTGATAAATGGATGTTTTACAAAAAGTCTATATGATTTATATCTATTTATCATGCATGGTGTTGAATGTTTAAATATCTATCTATCATGAATTTAAGTATTTGAATGACTATATACTTAATTTATGAGTGTTTGTAAAAGTTATGTACTGTTTGAATGTTGCCCTACCATGAATATATTCTTCCTATTGATGTCATCTCATGATCTCTAGTATGTTTAAATATTTAAGAAGAAAAGTCCACTAGTGAAAATGATGTATAGTTTAAACTAGAAGAAGATTTATTTGAATATACATCTCCCATGATATAGCTTTTTGATGTTGACAAAAAGGGGGAGAAGTATGGAGAAGATTTGAAAGTGAGGAGAAAATATAAGGGGGAGAAGTATGAAAAAAATAAGTAAACATATATATATGTATATATAAGTATTGAGATAGGGAGAAGTACGGAGAAAATATAGATAAATATTGAGAAAATTCATTACTCTCAATGATACATGGTTATTCTGGAAAGAGGAGTCTTCTTATGTTCCTTTAGAGATGGATAAGTCAGCAAAAGCAATAGAGGGAAGATAAAATGGAAGAGAAATATATTTAAAAGACTTACCAAATATATAAAAGTATTATCATGACTCATGCCAAGAAGAAGATAGTTTTAATATGTCATGACCAATATCATTCCCCATAGAATTACAAAATTCAAATTAGTTAAAGGGAGTTTGTTATATATATATATATAAAGTAAAAATATGTCATGAAAAAACTTATAGTTCTTCATATGTCAAAACTAGTGCAAAACTCCACATGCTTACATATCTCTATTAGTAAGGGGGAGTTTGTTATTGAATCATAAGCATATTCTTTATTTGTCTCAAATCTTCAAGTTTTGTCATCATCAAAAAGGAGGAGAATATTGGGTCATATATGTATTGTGATGATGATCAACACATGTATTATATATAATTTTAATGACAATAAAACTTATATTAGATTTGTATTATGCTAATGATATTGCTAATATTAGAAAACAAGAAATAGAACTATACATGTGCCTAATATGTACAATTCATGTTGATCCATGTGCATAAATTAGTTACTTTATAATGATAATTGTTACATGATTAAAACATTAACTAAAAGTTGTATATGAATTACTCATGTATGCTATTATAATATTTTTGAAGTATTTCAGAAGTTATTTTTGCATCCTCAGAAGCTCTAAAGTAATTTCTCAGAAATTATAAGGCTTGTGCTTAAAGTAGTTTTAAATACTTTAAAACAACTCTTTAGATCTGTTCAAGATCAAAAAACTCTAAAGCTCACACCCAATACAACTTTTAAACCTCTAAAATTACAACATCCAATTAACTCCTTTGAAGTCATATCAGAAACTCTGAAGAATTGCGTCAGAGGCTCTGAAGTTCATACTTAACATGTTCCAGAAACTTTGAAATCAATCTTCCAATAATCTATTTATCCAATTATAAACACTTTAGAAGAGAGTATAAATATTCTAATGTATACTCTAACTTCCAGTAGCAAGCATACACGCATACTGTGCTATGATTTCAAATGTTCTGCTATAAGAACAAATTGTCATAGTTCATCTTTCAAATGCTTTGTTAGAATGATTTCAAAATAGATTCATCTTTATATATCTTCCAAGAATCTATTGTATATCTATAATTACTTGATAAACAAAGACAAATAATCAAATGATCCATTGTACAATCAAACTTATTAATCATATGTTGGATCATTTATGAATATATACATGTTCTACATGGAAGTATCAACTTATGAAAGAAAGAAATCATAATTGAATGAGATTATATAAAACATATAGATTAAAGTATCCATGCTTCACAATGTATGTATATCATAAATGGATAATTATAGAATGTTTGATAAACTTTGGAAACTATGTGTATAATTAATTAGGTATGTCTTCGTGAATATAGAACCATGAAAACAGAATTAATAGATGAAAGAATAACAACATGCCTAAATATACTTATCTTTCTCAAAACACAAAATTCATTTAGGCTATCTATGATCTAGAACTTATGAAAACTCATTTTTGGATATTTATATTTGAATAATTATTTCAGTATACTTTCTCATTACATAATATATACATGAGCTTCAAAGAAATTATGGGTGTATGAACAAATAAATGTCAATATGCTTAATACACTCATTCCTTATAAAGTATGAATTAAATATGAATCTATGCTTCTAAAATCATGTATACTATATGTGGACGAATGTATTTTAATTTGAAATGATTAATGTCAAAGTTTCAGAATGCAAAAACACAAGTGGAGGATGCTAGTCGCTTGGCATAGCCACCTGGCATACCACCTGTCAATGGATAGTTAGATGACTCAAGAAGCAAAATTTAGAAGGCAAACCACCTATGCCTACTACCTAGGAGCACAGTCAGTATGATAGCTGCCTACCATACCGCCTGCCAAGAGGCAGCAAGGTACACTTGGAAGAAAAGTCAGAGAATCGACCACAGCCGAATGGCCTAGTCACCTGGCATATCGCATGGCGCACAGCTGCTTGGCCCAAGAGCCTACCTTACCACCTGACGATGCCCAATGGTTGAAAATTCGAATGTTGCAAGTGACAAAAATTCTACGCTTCTCATCTAACGATCAAGTTTTTAAGATCTATTTAAGGATCATTTGATGGATGTTTGAAGTAAAAAAAAAGGGAGCACAAAAGAGAAAATACAAATAAGAAAAAGAGAAATCATCTTTCAAATCCTAAGGCTAAGATCTACCACTTCCATATTCTAAAAGAACTTTCATTCTCCAATCTCCTTCAAGGCCAATCTCTCCACAATATAAGGGGAGAACTTCTGCACCAAGAAGAGCTCTATCTAAAGTCTTCCTTAGTGCTCAACAAGAAGTACGTCAAAAAGTGTAAATTCTTATTTAATTTATTTCATTTGTAGAAGTTGCTGGTTAACTTAAAAATCAGGGTAAAAGTTTTTGGTAAGCTTGTGAAAACCAACATTGTTAGAGTTGTTGGTAAGCTTATAAAAACAAACATAGTGAGTTTCTGGTGAGCTTGGTAAAATGAGTGTACGAGTTCTTGGTTAGCTCAGAAAAATCAAGTGTGATTCCATAAAAGATTAGTGGAACCTAAGTGTAGTAAGTAAGGCTAACTCAAAGAGTGGAGCAGGTGCCAAAAGAGGGCTCGAACCACTACAAGTCACATGTTCTATCTGTGCTTGATCTTTCCTCTATGTTTTTACTTGCTTTGTCTATTGCTTCACTTTGATTAGCATACTAACATAAAAGAAAGAGAGAAATTTGATCAAATAAGGGTTAAAAGAATTAAATTTTATAAAACCCAATTCACCCCCACCCTCTTGGGTTCTAGCTTATCGTACTGAGACCAACAAAACAAGCTTCCCCCCACAAGTGTTAGTCCCTAACTGGATGGTAGCTCAAGAGGGGGGGGGGGGTGAATAGAGCTTCTAAAAATTTAGCCAAAAACTTGAGAGATGTGCTTAAGATAAAAGAAAGAATAGCTTACAGCACATACACACAATATTTTTATAGTAGTTTAGCTCTTCTTGGGTTCCTACTCCACTTCTCTAAGTCAGTCTCCTTTACTAAACTCAGGTTCCACTAAAACACTTATTGGTTTTACAAGTTCGCCAATAACTTACAGGTTTTCTAAGCCCACTAGAAACTTTTATATGTTGGTTTTCAAGCTTACTAACTAACTTATACACGTTGGTTTCCAAGCTTACCAACTAACTTATTGGTTTTTCAAATCTAACTAGAAACTTTTAAAAACTGTTGGTTTCAAAAAGCTTACCAACTAACTCACTTGTTTTTCCAAATGAAATGTACAAAATAATGCCTCTTACTTAAGTAGATAAGTATGAAAATTAAAACTCAATTAAATGAACAAAGTATGTAATGAGATCATATTCAAACTCCTTTTGAAGTTGACACAAAGATGGTTTTGTAGAGTTGAATGATAGAAGATCATGAATGCTCTTCTTGAATCAAATGATTTTCAGTGTGTTCTCTAATATGTTTAAGTGTCACCTTAATCATCTTTATATAGGATTTGAAAAGATTTAGCCATTGCAACCTTTGGCATCATTTTCAAATTAGTTAGGTAGGGTTAGTAGCAACTTTTTCATTCTGTCAAGGTTTAGAAATTCTGAGTAAAGTGCCCAGAACTTTTGTCATTCAATCCATAGCTTAACAGAACTTTTGAAGTGGTTCTTCAGAATTTTTGTGATAAGTAAATTTTTGTCATTATCCTCTTCAGATTTTTCGTGCATTGTTCTATCCTTCAACGGTCATATTCTAAGTTTTTGAAGAACTTCTAAGTAACTTTTGATTTACCATTGAAACTTAGATTTTCCTTCCATTATACTTCTTTGACTCATGCCTTCTTAAAAACGCCTTTAAGAATGCTTTTGAGTTTCTTCTAAGTTTTTTCTGCATAGTATTTCAGCATTCTGAGTTACTTCTATGTAGTATGTTAGCATTTTGAGTTGCTTTTGTGTAGTGGATCAACATTCTAAGTTACTTCTGAGTATTCTAAGTTGCTTCTGTAATACTAAAGTTTCTTCTGGCATAATTCTATATGCCTTGATATTTCTTCTGAGTTACTTATGAATATTAAATGATACTTCTTTAGGTCAATATTACTTCTGACATTTCTTTGTCTTGTTTTTGAACATTTTCTGAAAAGGTTCTAACTTGAATTTTTACTTCTGGACTAATTCTATACACCTTAGTGTTGCTTCTGTTTGGTCTTCTAAAGAATTTATGAATGCATAAAGTTTTTTTGTTTTTCTTCTGACGTACTTCTTTAATTCGGAGAGAACTTTTGTTCATCCTTTGATTTGTAATAATGCTATGTCTTGATTGTGAGGAAGTTTTAATCTGCTTCTAGGATGTTTCAGAGACACATTTAATAACTTCTAATTTGATTTTTGATTTCTTCTTAACTTCTAATTTTCATGCCAAGTCTCTAAACAGATTCAGATTTACTTCTTAGTGATTTTTGAATGACCTTTTTATTTGAACATTCCTTTTGAATGTCTTCCTTTGAAGGGTTAATCTAATAATTTTATAATTAACATCTTTTATTATTAGCAGTTATTCTCCATAATCTGTTTTGATATTTAATGCTGCATCACTTGGAAAGTAATCTATTAGTACCTTAATTCTTCACTCATTTGTTTGTTCATCATCAAAACTAAGTCATTTAATCTCATTCATCATCAAAATCAAGCTTAGTAAGGGGGTTAGACTTAACATTCTCCCCCCTTGATGATGACAAAACATTTGAGTAATAAACCTTTCATAACAAATTTCAGAATATGCAATGTATGCAATGTGCTTCTATATTTTTAGTGGGGCTCCCCTTGCATGGGTAAGCTCCCCCTAAATATATGTACCCTAAATTTGCTTAGTTATAAATTTTTATTTCTCTCAATTTTCTTTTCTCTTATTTCTCTCCCCTTTTTTATCATAATAAAAAGAATGAAGTGAAAGGGAATAAGAAAGAGATTGCATTAAAGTAACAAAACATGTATATACATTAGAGTGGTAGTTAAATTACATAGCATGAGTAATTGAGATACATGAGAACAAAATAGCAAATTGAGATATAGTGGAAAAAGCATAGCTCAATGAAGTAACATCATAACAAGATGAATGTAGCCAAATAAGGAAGATGTGAGTTAATAAAGTAGTAAGTTATGTTCTTGTTTTTCTAGTGTAGGTTAGAGGAAAGAAGTGGGGGTCTTTAGAAGAAGGAGGAGGTGTGGCCGCGGAGGTAGGTTTTCGAGTGGGTTGTTTGGAAGATGACCTAGGTTTAGATACAACCTTTTTAATTTTGGAAGGAGGAGGTGGGGGAATGAAAGTGAGATCTTTTGGTGTTACAGTGGGGGTACTTGGGTTAAAAGGGGACTTTTGTAGGTTGAAACATAAATGATATTAATGCGGTCTTTGAATGTGGGGTCTAAGAGTTTAGGGAAAAGAGGGATTGGTTCTTAAGAATGACTTTAGTATTAGCATTCATTCTAGCCATGTATTCTTCATAATATAGAGTGTAACAAGGAGAAGAAGCCTTTTTATGAACTTTGGGAGGTGGAATTATGGGTTTCCTCTTTGGTTTTGTCTGTACAAATTGTTTTATGGGAACAGAAGGTGGTTTTCTAGAAGTTTTTAATTTTGAAGAATGTGTGGTTGTTGGTTTTCTGGATATTCTTGGAGAAGGTGAAGTTTTTGGTTTTGGAGAGGGTGCTAGTTTGGAATAACACACCCATATTTTGTGAAGAAGTGATGAATCAACAAACTTTGGATAAGGAAGAGGAAGATTGTCAACAATAGCTTGCAATTTAGCTTTAGAATAGAATGAAAACTCTTCCTTAGTTATGAAAGTGATATTGAGAGGTCTTGAGGGAGACGAAAATGTTGTTCTAGGAGGCCTTGATGCTGGAAGCATCTGAAGATATTTTTTTGTATACGCATCTTGAAAAGATCCCGATTGAGGGATGTTGATTTTATAGCCTATGGGTGTGAGAGGAGGATTACGGATTAGTTAGATTCTAGAAAGAGCAATCTGATTCGTGATTTGTGGAAATGAAAGTGTTGAAGGATGGATAACAAGGTTGTGGGATAGAAACATTCTGGAGATAGCAAAAATGATTTTTGATTGAGCTTTGAATTCAAAAAATGTGAGTTTGATTGGATGAAAAATACGAAGAAGTATATTACAATTTTCATCAACTAGTTTTGGATAAGGTGGAGGAGTTGGAGCTCTCTTCCTTAGATGTGTAGGAAGTTCATCAATTCTAGTTGGAATAATTTTTCCTGACAGAATGAGATCATAATAACCCTATTCTAGATCGATTGATGATCTTTTGGGAAGGAAATAAAATCTAGGAAGTGGTACTATACTGGGATACTTTCCATGTCTAGCAATAGCTTTGTAGGGATTTGAAAGATAATCTTATGGTAGATTGGGCAAAGGTTCAATAGGTATGAATTTTGGGAAGACTTAAGAGGGTTGTGTTTGTGTGGGAGTTTGAATGATGACTTTAGATTGTTAAGCCTGAGGCTGGATGACTTTTGGAGCTCGAGTGTGCATGTAAAATGGAAGATAATGAATATGTAGGAAAATGAATGGGTGAATAGGATTTGTAATCTTGTTGGTGACAGAATGGGTAGGATGGTGAATGTTGGGTTTGAGGTTGGGTTTTGATAGCTTCAATTTGAGCACTCAGTGTATCTAGCTTGTGAGCTAGTGATTCCTAAATTGAATCCATCTTTTAGTTGAGATTTGAGTTTTGGGTTTCAAGGTTGGTTATCCTTGTGAGGATGGGTAGTAGGTGGGCTGAAAGAATGGTGTCAAAGTTTTGTGGAATTAGGTAGGTGGGTTGTTAAGTTAGAGGAATGGAAGACTATTGGTGAGTTTGGATAGGTTTGGAAGGTACTGCTGCTATACTTTCCTCTCTATTTTCTTATTGTCTCTTCTTCATTTCTTTTTGTGGCTTCTTCTATTATGTTTGTTGCTTCTTCCACAGTATCTTGCCTGTCTCTTCTTTCTTATCCAATACTTGTTCTCTTTATTTGTTCTTCTTTTTTTGGCTTCTGAGAAATCCATCCTTGTGGAGTTAATTTGAAGTCTATTCTCTTAAAAGTATCTCTGTTTATTGCTTCTCTTTCCCTTCATTCTTCTCCATCTTCTTTGGAGAGATCAATGTTGACTATCCTCAAAAATTTGCTCATTATTATCCCATAAGTAAGATAATACTTAGTAGATGTCTTTACAAAGTATAGTTGATCAACAATTAATTGAGTAAGATTTATTCTCTTCCTGTGCTTCATAACCCATAAGATCTTGGCTTCCTTCTCAAAAATATGATATGTACCTCTTGACTTTGGGTATATGTTGTTGAAGATCAACATGTGAGCAAGCTTGAGATCTAAATTCAGATGGCTAACATGTAAGTATGTTACATTCTCTTTAATTTCTACTCCAGCCAGATCTAAAAATAGCCTAGTTCTATCAAATGGCCAATCTATTTCTTATTGTTCTATCTTAGGAATATTGAATGCATTTCTTATATTCTCTGAAGATAAATTTATTTTTGTCTTTCCAATCCATAATTTTCTGGTGTTATAGTTGAAGTTGGTGACTAGGGCTTGAACAATTCTAGTGTAGGACTTATTCTTATAGCTCATGAAATTTTTTCAGCCTTAGAACTTAATCCAATTGTTCACTTCTAGATTCAAGCCATTCTCTTCGAACACTTTGAAGTCAAAGACTCTTCCTTTCATAATTTTTCTTCCTTCAAAATACTTAATGAACTTATTATGAGCTGAAAAGTTATTATTGAAGATCATCTTTAGAACCTAATCTTCTATTCTTCTTCTTTTCCTTGAAGTCTCTTCTTTTGAACTCTCTCTTCTCCTTATCTCAGAATCTAAAGATGAGATTTTAGCTTATTTACTTGCCCGCTTTGTCCTTGCCATTTGCAACAGCTGGAAGAATTTTTAGCTTAGGGTTTTAAAGAAGAGGTTTTTCAAAGGTTTTGGGGATGATAAATCTTTGGGGATGAATCAAAATGAGAGCGATTTGAAGGAGGGAAAATGTAGAAAATGAGAAAATTTGAATCACTTTTTCTGAAGAAGGGGCTCAAAGATTGGAAACAAGTATGCAGAGTTTCTGATGCTAGCGTTTTTGTAGGGGACGGAACTTCTAATACACTGTATCAAAGATTCTGTGCAGATCAGAGGTTAATCAGAACTCCTGTGCTAATAACCTCAGAAGTTCTGAGGGATGTGTGATGAGTGGATTTCATTCACTCATAAGATATGTTTTTATACTTAGATATTTGTTGTTCTTATGCAATTATGTTAT
>JAYJMB010000023.1:0-18669 GCA_036873735.1 Pouteria campechiana
TGGCAAACAAAAGGAAGTTGGAGGATTATGAAACTGTGAAATTGAATGAGGAATGTTCAACTATCCTGCAAAACAAACTACCACAAAAGATGAAAGATCCAGGGAGTTTCACTATCCCTTGCACTATTAGTGACTCATATCTTGAAAAGGCATTATGTGATTTGGGTGCAAGCATTAACTTAATTCCTTTCTCTATTTTCAAAAAATTAGGATTGGGAGAGGTCAAAACAACCATAGTATCACTTCAACTTGCTAATCGTTTAATTAAACATCCAAGGGGTATTGTTGAAGATATTTTATTAAAGGTTGATAAGTTTATTTTCCCTGCTGATTTTATAATTTTGGATATGGAAGAAGATACAGAGGTACCACTTATCTTGGGTAGACCCTTCCTAGCAATAGGAAGAACTCTTATTGATGTTTAACAAGGAAAATTAATTCTTAGAGTTCAACATGATCAACTTACCTTCAATGTCTTTGAAGTAATGAAATATCCTTTGGATGCTAATTCTTGTTTTGCAATTGAATCTATTGACAGGTTGGTAAGCAGAATTTTTTAGGAAAGTGTGGTTGAAGATCCACTTGAAGTATGCATGACTTAACAAAGCAATAGAGAAACTAAAAGAGAGGATGTAGAAGATTGTGAAAAGTTTATGGAGGCAAACAAACCTACTCGAAGTAACAATCACCAAGAGTTGAGAAGCTAGGACAAATCAATAATAAGCTTAAGCCATCTATAGAAGAACCTCCTATTCTTGAACTCAAACCTTACCTTCTCATTTAAAATATGGTTACTTAGATGAAGTTTCTTCTCTACTAGTGATTATTTCTTCTTCTTTGACAAATATGATGGAGGAGAAACTACTAAGAGTATTGAGATAGCGTAAGGGTGCAATTGAACGGAAAATTTCAGACATCAAAGGAATCAGCCCTTCACTTTTTATGCATAAAATTCTAATGGAGGAGCAGTACAAACCCACTATCCAACATCAGAGGCATTTGAACCCAAAGATGCAAGAAGTGGTGAAAGCAGAAGTGATCAAACTACTCGATGTAGGAATTATCTATCTTATTTCTGACAGTCTATGTGTGAGCCCTGTGCAAGCTGTACCAAAGAAGGGAGGTATGACTATTCAGAAAAATGATAACAATGAATTGATTCCAACTAGAATAGTTACTGGATGGCATGTATGTATTGATTACAAAAAATTGAACGATGCCACTAGAAAAGATCACTTCCTTTACCATTTATTGATAAGATGTTGGAAAGACTTGTAGGACATGAATTTTATTACTTTTTAGATGGTTACTCAGGTTATAATCAGATTCCGATTGCACCAGAAGATCAAGAGAAAACTACATTCACTTGTCCATATGGTACTTTTGATTTTAGGAGAATGCCCTTTGGTCTTTGCAATGCACTGCCACTTTTCAGAGATGTATGATGGCCATTCTTTTAGATATGATTGAGGATTATATTGAGATTTTCATGGATGATTTTTCTATTTTTGGCTCATCATTCGGTTCATGTTTGCAAATTTGGCTTTGGAGTTGCAAAGATGTGAAGAGACTAGCCTTATTCTGAATTGGGAGAAGTGTCATTTTATGGTATAGGAAGGGATAGTGCTTGGAGACAAGATTTTAGAAAAAGTAATAGAAGTTGATCGTGCCAAAGTGGAGGTCATCGGAAAATTACCTCCACCCACATCTGTTAAACTTGTCAGAGGATTTATGGGGCATGCAGGATTTTATAGATGGTTTATCAAGAACTTTTCAAAAATTGCTAAACCCCTGTCTAATCTATTAGCTAAGGATGTACTATTTAACTTCTCAGATTATTGCTTCTAGGCCTTTAACGCTTTGAAGAAGAAATTAGTTTCAGCACCAATCATGGTAATACCAGCGTGGGATATACCTTTCAAGTTAATTGTGATGCAAGTGATGTTGCCATAGGAGTTGTTTTGGGATAAAGAAAGGGGAGTAATTTTCAAACAATCTACTATGCTAGTAGGACCTTAGCAAGAGCCCAACTGAATTATTCAACAACTGAAAAGGAACTCTTGGCAGTAGTTTTTACTTTTGATGAATTTTGTTCTTACTTGATTGGTTCTAAAGTGATTGTTTATTCAGATCATTTAGCTCTGAAATATTTGCTTGTAAAAAAAGAAGCAAAGCCTAGATTGATTAGGTAGATTCTCTTACTATAGGAATTTGATTTGGAGATCAAGGATAAGAAGGGAAGTAAGAATCTAGTTGCAGATCACTTTTCCAGAATTCTAACCGCAAAAGATGAGGAGACTCCAATTCTTGAAGAACTCCTTGATGAGCATATATTTCATGTCAACTCCACACAAACACCCTGGTTTGTTGATTTTGTGAATTATTTGGCAAGTAATATTTTACCCCTTGACAAGTCACGACAACAAAAGAAAAAATTCTTTTTTGATGTTAAACATTATCTTTGGGAAGAAAATTTTTTATTTAAAATTTGTGCAGACCAAGTGAGAAGGAGATATGCACCAGAGGAGGAGATGGCAAGGATTCTACAACATTGCCATAATGGAGAGGCAGGTGGGCATTTCAGTTCCACAAAAACTGCAGCTAAGGTTTTACAATCTAGTTTTTATTGGCTAACAATTTTCAAAGATGCACACACCCATGTACTCTCGTGTGATAGATGTCAGAGAGTGGGAAATATCTCTAAGAGAAATGAGATGTCTTTAAACAACATTCTTGTTTGTGAATTATATGATGTTTGGGGTATTGATTTCATGGGACCGTTTCCCTCTTCCTTTGGCCATAAGTACATTTTGGTAGCTATAGAGTATGTGTCTAAATGGGTGGTAGCTACTACAATGCCAACAAATGATGCTCGGGTAGTGATCAAATTTTTGAAGAAAACCATTTTTACCAAATTTGGCACTCCTAGAGCAATCATCAGTGATGGAGGAACCCATTTTTGCAATAAACAGTTTGATGCACTTCTCCATAAATATGGAGTTACACATAAGATTGCAACCCCTTATCGTCCTTAGACTACTGGACAAGTAGAAGTTTCAAATAGGGAAATTAAAAGAATTTTAGAGAAAACTGTGAAAGCCTCTAGGAAAGATTGGTTAGTAAAACTTGATGATGCACTTTAGGCATATAGGACTCTCAAAACACCCATTAGGATGTCTCCTTTTAGGCTAGTATTTGGAAAAGCTTGTCATTTACCTATGGAATTAAAACATAGGGCATATTGGGCACTAAAAGTTTTAAATTTTGACAGGTAACTTGTGGGAAAAGAAAGATTACTACAATTGAATGAGCTGGATGAACTTCACGATTAGGCTTATGAGAATGCCAAGATTTATAAAGAGTGTACAAAGAGATGGCATGACAAACACATTCTAAGGAGAGAGTTTGAAATTGCTCAAAAAGTGTTACTTTATAACTCTCATCTTAGACTATTTCTTCGTAAGTTATAGTCTAGATGGTCAGGTCCTTTTATTGTTACAAGGATACTTCCATATGAGGCAATTGAAATTGCTCATGACACCAAGGGAACATTTAAAGTGAATGGTCAATGTTTGAAGTCATACATTGAAGGAAGATATGACAAGAAGAAGTTTGCATTGGACTTGAAAGAACCAGCTTAAAGAAAGAGATAGTCAAGCTGAAGACTACAAATCAGAACTACTTCCTCATCCCTTTGCTTTTAGGATTTTTAATCTAGCTTAGTTTGCTTTAATTTTTCTTTTTGTTTCAATTTTTTTTTTGCTACCAATAGTTTGATCAACTCTTGTTCACCAGAAGAGGAGAATGGTTCACTTCAGAGGAGAAAGTTAAATTCATGAGAAACAGATAATTTGAACTTTCTTTGTTCTCTTCGCATTTAGCTTAGTTGTTGTTTTGTTTTATCCATTTGGACAGATTTTTTAGTTATAGCTTATTTTTGTTGAAGAAGTAAGAACTTGATTTCAGATTGAGCATAGAAATTTTATGAGATTGCAGATATGTGTCAAGTATCAAAATTGTCAGAAATTTGCAAAGGATGCCAATAAATTTCCAAAAAAGACGATTGGAATGCACTTTATTCAAGGAAGCTCTTAAACTTAAACTTCTTTCATTATTTCACATTGAGGATAATGTTTGATTTAAGTTTGGGGGTATTTGGGGAGTTGCACTCAAATTTACAATTAAGATTTCATATTTGCATTCAGTTTTGGATTTTTTTCAAATTTGGGTATAAATTTTCCCTATGAGCATCTCTTTTGCTAACTTAGCTAAAGAAATCCAAGAGTAAACTATGTTACATTGCTAAATTTGAATAGGATGGATTCTCTTTTAATGATCAAGTGACATATGCTAAGTTTTTTTTATTACCATTGCACATTATTGAGAAAGAAGGATAGTGTTACCTTGTGATTTATTGATTCTTATGACAAACAGAAACTTTTCATGACTAATGAAAAATTCAATTAGCACATTATGTTAAGATCATGCAAAGTGTATGTGGATCAGTGATGATGTTGTGAATTTAGTAATATATTATGGTTGACACAAGCATGCTAGAACTTATTTGATTATTCCTCAAGGCAAAATCCTAGAAAACATATTTATTTGGAAATGATTTAGGCATTCTTTGATTAGTTTGAGCCTTTTAAGCTGACCTAGTATATTCACTATCACTAGTATCCCTATTGAGCTTTAATGAGAGAATGGCACATGCAAGGCATGTAAAAGACCACCATTCAATTTTTCTTTCTTTAGCCTCATCATTCAACCCTTTTCAGCCTGAAAAACCATGATTGACCTATTAAGAGGTGTATTCTAAACACAAGATTGCAAAGAGGTACATGAGTACATAAGAAGATAAGTTTGGGGGAGTTAAAGAGAAGAATGCTAAAAGAAGAGGAAAAAGGACAAAAGGAAAGAAATCAATATGGATTTATCCTTCAATTGGGGGGGTTCATATCTCCATGAACTCAACAAAAAATAAGTTTAAAAATTTTAGTAGTAATACAACCCATAGTTAGGGGGATCACATCCTATTGAAAGTAAAAGAAATAAGTCTATGGTGTGGTAGTAATACAACTCATAAAACAGATAAAACCCCAAACAAAAAGTTAAGAGGTTGAATACTAGTAAAATGCAGATATGATCTCTTACTTTGTGTATCCTTATTCCCTTTTCTTGTTAGCTAAATCCAAGGCTCCATTACAAGCTTAACAAAGACCTATTGATCCAAGTGAACAAAGTTGTCTACATTAATGAAGAGGGATTATGAAAAGTAAGCTTATGGAGTGTTTTGTGAAGATCATGAAAATCATTGGTGTTCATATTATTGACTAAAAACATGCATGTAGTATGAAATTGACACGGCGCACACACACACATTTTTATTTCTTGAAAGGATTGATGAAGCATGGGTTTAATGAGATTACTTGAAAATTATCTTGAGTAGTTTCTGAGATATGTGCACAGGTGTAATTTGTTTGGCATGTTACTGATTGTTTAAAAGAGATTTTCCTAACTGATTCATGAGTTCAGATTGTTATTTTTCTCGAGGATAATCAAAAGATAAGTTTGGGGGTATTTGATAAGCTCATAATATACCATATTTTTTATATCTAAATTCACATGTTTAAGATTTTCTTTTAATGTTTTTTAGTGGATATTGCACTTAACAGAGTTTGTTTTGTTGATATATAAAATGAAACTAACGAGTACAAAAGATGTTATTTTAAAGCAATTTTTAGGACTAAGGGAGGCATATTTGGAAATTTTATTCAACATTAAAGTTTTAGCCTTTATTCGTATCTTTCCAATGCATCAAAAATCATATGATTCTAAATTTATATGAGAAAGTTATAGCTAAAACAATACAACCATCTGTAGAGCTTCACATTCGTCTGTTACTTCATTTGACAGAAGGTGTCACTTTGAAGGCTCACAACTCATAGAAGATAGATGATTCAAACAAAATAATCAACATAAAAGTTGTAGATCTTGAAGTTATGATGAAAATAGTGGTACTCTCTCCAAAAATCTCTAAAGCAAAATTTTTTTCCGAAGTTCACTTCAGAGAACTCTAAAGAAGAAAAAAAATCTTCAAAACAATGATTTTTTCTCCGAAGTTCACTTTAGAGAACTCCAAAACAAGAATTCAAATTTCTACTCTATTTTCATTCCTCCAAGTAGCCTAACGAGAAACAAAATTTGAAATCGAAGCTTGGAATTGGAAGTACATAAATTTAGTTGTTCTTCCATGCATTAGATGTTGTTGTCCAAACTATGATGAGTAATTGTAATTATCTGAAATATTTTGAAGTAATTTCCTTCACATACATTGCTAAAATTTTTAGATGTTATTGCAATTTGCGGAAGGTATATTTGGAAATCAGTGGCACAATAATGCTATCGATTGTTGGAACTTCTTTTACATATGGAAACAATTTTCTTGGGTAGAAAATACATAGTTATTTTTAGAAGATGATTCTGGTGTGTAAAGGAATTACAATTCATGGAGGAATTCTATTAAGACCCTGCTGCTTGGATTATTTAAGGCCACCTAGGAGAGTGGATCAGGGATAGAGAGTTGGACGAGGAGAAGAGTTTAGTGCAAGAAGATTATTGAAGAAAGCCATTGCAACCTGAATATTCTATTTTCTTTCTAGTGCATCTTTTATTTTTGAATGAACATTCAATATTGGATTATGATGATGTTTATCAATTACTTAGTTGGTTTTAATTCAAATATGATGTTTTAAATTTCTATTATCTAGGATTAAATGGATCCTAGTAAAGAAGCTTATGTTGATGTTTGCTTTTTGAGTTAAATTATCTTCTTCCTCATTGTTTCTTCTTTTCTAAGCTTAATGCGTGTATGTGCTTAGCTACCATGTGCATGAACTAAGATTCTTAATTTATACTCAAGAGAGATGAATTAGGAATAGACTCTTGAATTGAAGAACATATGATGCAACGAAGTCTAGAGATAGCCATTGTACATGTATAATCTGTGTGAATATGACCTTGCGAGTGCATATATTACACTTGGATGCTTAATTTGGATTTGCATGGAGACATAATAAATCACTTTAATAGGCACACCTATCATAACACTTGAGAAAGGGCGGTAGATACTTTAGTGCATCCAATTGACTATGAGAGGAATGATGATTTACTCAATGCAATTCATCAATACAAGTGGATTTGCTAGGCGAAGTTGAATTTCTAGATATTTCATTCATTGATATTTCTTCTTTTGCTCTTATAATTTGTCAACTTCATTGATTATTCAAATTTAGATCTTATATCATCTAAGGAATTTTATTCAATCAATTAATACTAATTTGATACAAGTTTGCTACTTAGTGTGTAACAAACTACTTCCTCATGGGAACGATACTCAACTTACCTCATCTATATTGCTTCTGATCATGTATACTTGCACGAGAGTCAACAGTAGGCAAACATCTGCTCCTACTTGGCAAAATACTAATCAAGTCGTTCAGCCATCTATCACACTTCATTATGTAAGGCATCATAATCGGCCCTGGGATGAACCAATCAGAATCTGCTTGCTTGTTGAGGCATGCTTTGCTGTGACTATGAAGTGTTGGGTTGTCCTAATCTAGGGGACATTCTTCTGATCGTATGTGGAGTGATGGCTGGTTTAGGGGGTCATCACTCTGGCTTGCAGGCATAAATCATAGATGAGTAATGGGTAGCCAAATCCTCCTAAGCTTGTTATCCCTTGTGCCATATGCAGAATCAAGGCCTTGATGATCTTCCCCACATTGATGGATAGACCCTTCTGTATCGCATAGTTCAATATGGCTCATTCTATAGAAACTTCTGAGAGATGATTGGTGGGGAGGAACTTATTTGAAGTGAAATAATGTAGACTTTGGCTTCTTCTTTTAAACAGTTAGCCAAAAAATGCAGTAAAACATTTAGAGAACTTATCCATTGAGTACTTGGCTTGGCTAGAAAAGTAATGATCTCATCATAGTTGGGGCCTTGGTCCTTTAACGTAGTGTGATCATCCTCAGGCAAATTAGAGAGTCTGAACTTCTAATTGATTATCATCCCATCAAATGGGGCCCATTTGCCTCTCACTAGAGCCTTCAAATTTTTATGTTCCCTTGCATTGACATAAAATTCCCTAATGATGGGAACCAATGCTGCTCCTGGTTGTTTGCTAAACTCTTCCCAATGTCGCTCGTTGATTATCCTTTTAAAGTTTCTCATTGGGTAGTCAAAACCCCTCTCTTGAATACATTTCTTCCTAAGGATTGACTTTTGATACTGCTCTTTAACTTTAGGACTCACAAAAGTAAGTGGAATGAGATCACCTGAGAAGAACTACCCCACTACCTCTTTGGAGCCATCTATCAAATACATAGTGTAGTGTAATGTGCTAGTGCAAGCCACACTTATTCTTCACAATGAGAGGCAACCTTATACACCGAAAAGAATCCCTTCCACCAACAATTCACTCTTCCTTCTTCCTTTTTCAATTACAACAACAATGTTCCAATGAGATGGTGTCCAACAATGTATGCCAAGAGTCTTATCCCCAAACTCAAATTTTGCATAAGACTTTTAACAAACAACTTGCATGCACAAGTTCTTTTCCCACTCTTTCAAAATTTCTAAGCATCCCTCCCTCCCATTTCTCATTACAACCACAAACCCAAAAGAAATCAAGAAGTATCAATTCAGAAAATTTACTTGAAGTTCCCTTGTTTGGATGAAGTTCCAAATTGCTGTCAACTTCTCCTTGGTTTGGATTTTCGTACGGAATAGTGAGGGAAATAGTGGCTGAAATTGATAGCAATGAGATGTCTAAGGGTGTTTATGGCATGTTGGATTCAGTTTTTGGCAATGGATGGACGTGTGTTGAAAACAAAGTTTGTGTTGTGAGAAGAGGAGTGGAGAGAGAAGTGGGTTTGGAGAGGATCGACAAACTGTTCGTATCTTGCAAAAGAGTGGGGAAGGTTTTATTTAAATTGGGTGGGAATATCTGGAAGCCATGGCATTTGTTTTGGATATCATGGCTCTCAATCGTTGTTTGGAATACACCTTGGACACACGACATGGGCATTGCAACATCTAAATTGGATGTTGCGGCTCTTGATTTTTGCTGGAAGGAAGATCTTCAAATGTCATGCCGCTCTTGTTGTTGATGCTATAGCTCTTAACTTGCTGGATGGTTGCAAGTTAAATTGTCATTTTGAATGCCACGACTCTTAGTTGTAATGTTGTGGTTGTCAGTTGCTGGAAGGGTGTGGTTTGAATTGCCATTTTGAATGTCGTGGCTCTCACTTGTTAAAATTGTATGAGATGAAGTGAAACTTTGAACGTCGCAGCTCTCAATTGTAATGTCGTAGCTCTTGATTGCTAACTTGAAGATGTATATAATGTGTGCTCAGTTGCTGCAACATGACCATTCCTTGATAATGAGGATCTTTACAAGGTGTGAGCAACCTAAAAATCAGAGATTAAAACAGATTATTATGAATGAAGTTAACAAATTAAAACTTACCTGGAATTTGAAAATATTTAATTAACAGTAGTTTTGCCCAAATAATGCAACTAAATTTGCAATTAACAACAGGATTAAAGCAGATTACAAAAAACTTTGTGCATATATTCACTAACTAAAATAGGCTTTTAACTTGAAATTGATTACCTAAGACTATTGATCAAAATTCAACAAATGTAAATAACAATTATCTAAGGCTTAAACTAATGTAGTAACAATTAAAACTAATGCAAGCTAAGCAAATAGAAGGTTCAGAAACTTAAGTTGCCTCCCAAGAAGCACTTAAGTTGTAGTCTTCAGCTAGACTCTTCCTCTTTCAGGGTCATTTGAGCATGATAATCATCTTGAGATGATCAACACCACCCTCATAGTATGGCTACAATCACTCTCCATTAACCTTTATAGTCCCTTTTTGTTCATGATGAAGCTCCAAAAACTTGTGTCACAATGAATGGTCCTAACTACTTGGATCTGAGTTTTCTAGGGAACAACCAAAGCCTACAATTGAATCATAAAACTGGCTACCCTGGGACAAGTTCTTTTCTCTGGATATGCATGTCATGCCATGCTTTTGTCCACTCCTTGTATATCTTGGCAGTCTCATAGACTTCATTGTGAAATTCATCTAGTTCATTCAATTGTAGAAGCAGCTTCTCCTTGGCTGCAGCCATGTTCATGTTTAGCTGTTTCATTGCCCAATAAGCATGATGTTCTAACTCCACCAGAAGATAGCATGCTTTGCCATATACCAACCTATAAGGCAACATGCCTATAGGTGTCTTAAATGCAGTCCAATATGCCCACTGAGCATCATCAAGCCTTTTAGCCCCAGTCCTTGCAAGAGTTCTGCATAATCTTTTCCAGAATTCACTTCACTTCTTTATTGGATATCTTTGCTTAGCCATTTGTTTGAGGATGATAGACTAATGTTGTTTTATGTTTAACTCCATACTTCAACAATAGAGCTACAAATTGTTTATTGCAAAAATGGCTTCCTTCACCAAAGAAAGTTCATTACTACCTTCCCATCATTAGTGTGAGTAGCGACTGCCTCTACCCACTTTGATACATAATCTACAGCCAAAAGGATATTCTTGTGGTTGTAAGATGAAGCAAATGGTCCTATGAAGTCAATGCCCCAAATATCAAAGAGTTCAACCTCTAAAATATTTTTCAGAGGTATTTCATTATTTCTTAACATGTTTCCAGTTCTTTGGCATCCATCACATGCAGCAACAAAAGCTTGGGCATCCTTAAATAATGTAGGCCACTAGAAATCCGATTGCAAAACTTTTATGGTTGTTCTGTTTCCTCCAAAATGTCCTCCACACTCAAGCGTATGATAGTGCTTGAGGATATCTTCTATTTCTTCTTCCGGTATACATCTCCTTATTATCTGATCAACACAATTTTATAAAGAATTGGCTCTCCCCAGTGGTAATGCTTCACATCAAAATAAAAGATTTTTTTTGATAAGGAGGCAGTTCAGGTGGCATGATGTTTCCTACCAGATTGTTTACAAAGACTTCATACCATGGAGTGGATTGTGTTGAAGTGATAGCAAACAATTGCTCATCTGGAAATTAATTATCAATATGTAGTTTTTGCATTTTTGCATTTCTACATCTTCTTCTAGCTCCAATCTTGAGAGATGATCTACCACAAGATTTTTTATCCCTTTCTTATCTCTGATCTCCAAGTCAAATTCTTGGAGTAGAAGCACCCAGAGGATGAGTCTTGGCTTTACATCCTTCTTGGCCATAAGGTATTTGATTGCAAAATGATCTGTGAATACAATTACTTTATTGCCAATGAGGTAGGATTTGAATTTATCGAAGGCAAAGACAATTGCTAGCAACTCTTTTTCTATTGTGGCATAATTGAGCTGAGCATCATTCAGAGTCCTGCTAGCATAATAGATAGTGTGAAATACATTATTCCTTTGCTATACTAGGGCTGCTCCTACAACATAATCGCTTGCATCACACATCAGCTTGAATGGTTTATCCCACTCCAGTGCAACCACAATAGGTGTTGAAACATGATTTTTCTTCAAGGCATTGAATGCCTTCTTGCATTCCTCATTGAAATCAAAGGATGTACCTTGCATGAGTAGGCTGGAGAGTGGCCTTGAGATTTTTGAGAATTCATTAATGAATCTTCTATAAAATCCTACATGCCTAAGACTCTGAGTTCCCTTGACAGAGGTTAGTGGCGTGAATTTTTCTATTGTCTCCAACTTAGCTCTATCAACTTTGATTCCCATGCATGAAATCCAATGATCCAACACAATGCCTTCCTTCACCATGAAGTGGCATTTTTCCTAATTCTACACTAAGTTTGTTTCTTCACATCTCTTTAAAACTAACTCCAAATTTTGAAGTAATAGTCAAAAGATTTTCCAAACACAGAGAAATCATCTATGAAGACTTCAATGATTTTCTCCACCATGTAAGAAAATATTGTCATTATACATCTCTGAAAAGCTACTGGTGCATTGTATAGACCAAAAGACATTCTTCTAAAGGTGAAGGTACCATATGGGCATGTGAATGTGGCCTTTTCTTGGTCTTCTAGAGCAATGGCTATTTGATTGTATCTAGAATAACCATCCAAAAAGCAGTAGTAATCAAAACTTGCTATATGATCCAACATTTGATTAATGAATGGCAAAATGAAGTGATCTTTTCTTGTGGTTATATTCAACTTCCTATAATTAATGCAAATTCCAAAATTAATTCATTATTTTTAGTCTTCACCACCGTCATTCCACCCTTCTTTGGTACCACTTGTATAGGACTGACCCATGAACTACAGGAAATAGGATAAATTACTCATACATCCAGCCATTTTGATGCTTCCTTGCAAACCACTCCCTTCATAGTAGGATTCAGTTTCCTCTGAGCTTCCACAGATGGTCTGCAATCTTATTCCATTAAAATTCTATGCATGTATATAGTTGGGCTAATTACTTTTAGAGTAGAGATGGACAACCTGATAGTTGATTTGTAATTCCTGAGAACCTGTAGTAGCTTATCTTCTTTGTCTTCAGAGAGACTTGAAGATATGATAACTAGTAATGAAGAGGATTCTCCAAGAAAGGCATACTACAAATGGTCTGGCAACTGTTTGAGCTTAAGAGATGGTGGCTTCTCAATTGAAGAAGCAGATTGAGGAAGACTTTGTCCCAAACTTTCAAAATACTTTTTGTTATTTGGACCAAAAGAGTCCAACCAAAGTACAATTTCTACAACATTCTCCTCATCAAGAGTAGAAGCAGAAAGATGAGTGAAGCTGGTTTCCAGTGGATCTTCTGACCTCTCCAAGTGCTGAGACATTAAGATATCCAATGAGTCTATCCAGAAGCAGCCATCACTTGATATTGAATATTTTGATTACATTGAACACCTTAAATATCACTTCCTCATCTTGAACACAAAGCTTTAATTCACCTTTCTATACATCAATCAAAGCGTGCCTAAGAATGGTCTCCCCAAAATGATGGGAACATCTTTATCTTCTTCCATGTCAAGCCCCACAAAGTCTATTGGGAATATAAACTTGTCTGATTTGACAAGTACATCTTCAACAATGCCCTTGGGTACTTGATGGATCTATCCACCAACTAAAGAGTGATACTTGTCAGTCTTGTTTTGCCTAGCCCCAACTTTTTATAAATTGATAAAGGTATAAGATTTATGTTGGCTCCCAGATAACATAATGCCTTCTCAAATACATAATTCCCAATGACATAAGAAATATTGACATTTCTTGGATCTTTAAGTTTTAGAGGTAGCTTCCTTTGAATGATTACACTGCATTCCTCTGTGAGAGCAATCATCTCATATTCTTCTAACTTTTTCTTATTTGACAAGATATCTTTCTTAAACTTCACATAGCTTGGTATCTATGTGAGTATATCAGCAAATGGTATATTGATGTGAAGCTTTCTAAAAACTTCTAAGAACTTAGCAAACTACTTATCCAGTTTGCTTTTCTTTAATTGCTACGGTAAATGCATGGAGGTAGCTGGTTGCTGAGAAGGAAATGGTTGTGGTTTAGGGGGGGCTTCCACTTGCTCTTGAATTTTTGATTTGTATTTCTCATTGCTTACTAAAAATTCCAATTCCTTCCCACTTCTTAAAGTGATGGCTTTGCCATGTTCACTTGGATTTATTTCTATATTGCTGGGCAGGTTGCCTTGTTGACGATTGTTGAACAAGTTTGCCATCTGAGTCACTTGACCTCCTAAGTTCTAGAGTTGTGCAGATTGGTTTTGCATATTGGCCCTTATCCAAGCCGTAAAATCTATTATTTTGTTGATGAAGTTATCAACTTTGGCTGAGAATTTACTTGAAGTATTGGTAAATTGGGCTAGAGCAGTCTCCCAATCTATCTTTTTCTCTTGCTATTGAAATCTTTCATGTTATTGAAATCCTTGATGAGGTTGTCCCATATTTTGTTGATTCTTCCAGGAAAAATTTGCATGGTTTCTCCACCCAAGATTGTATGTATTGGAATATGGGTTATTTTGTTGCTTGTTGAAATTTCCAACAAACTGTGCCTCTTCATGTTGAGACTGCATGAATGGATTTCTAGTTTGATATTCTTCACTGGAATAATTGCCTTGGCAAAAGTCACATAAAATCTGAGGCATCTGAATGGCATTGACTCCCATTTGATTCTTTTGCAATTGCTATGTGAGCACTACAACTTGAGCTGTTAATGCAGCAATAGGATCAATCTCATATACTCTTGTTGGCTTCTTTGATATAGTTCTCTCACTTGGCCATTGGAGTTATTTGTGGCCATGTCTTATAACATCTCATAAGCTTCATCCTCAGTTTTCTTCATTAATGCTCCTCTTGTAGATTCATCGATTAGGTTTCTGGTGTTGCTGGTCAGACCATTATAGAAATTTGAACTTGCATCCAATTGGGCAGCCCATGGTGTGGATACTTTCGCAACAACTCTTTATATCTCTCCCATGCATCATAGAGAGTTTCACCGTCATGCTGAGGGAAGTTGTTGATCTCCATCCACATTCTTGTCGTTTTTGCTGGAGGGAAAAATTTGGCAAGAAACTTTTGCACCAACTCTTCCCAACTGGTGATGGAATTTGAAGAGAATTCAACCAAACTTTTGCTTTATCCCTTAAGGAAAAAGAAAAAAAGCCTTAGGCAAATAGCATCGTCAGAGACCCCATTGTATTTGAAGATATCACATTTCTCCAAGAAGTTTGTGATATGTGCATTTGGATCTTCATTCGACAACCCATTGAATTGAGCTCCTTGGATCATTTGCAAGGTTACTAGCTTGATCTCAAAGTTATTAGCAACAATGGCTGGTCTCCTTATCACTAGTTGGATTCCAATGGCCCTTGGCAATGCATGATCCTACAGTGATAGCCGAGGATGATTCTGGTTCGCCTCTCCCGGATCATTCATAGTTGTTGTGACTAACTGGAAACTGCACTTCTCTCCCTTCTAATTCCTTTAAGTGTACATTCTATCTGAGAATTAAGAGGGATCAAATGACCACTTTTAGATCTTTGCATATTATGATAGCACTTGAAAAAGAAACAAGAACTACAATGAATAACAAAGAATAAAGAAAAGAAAATTTCAAAGAAAAACTAGAGTTATTTATTTTGATATTGGCAATGTTATCAAGAAAATTTTGAAGGAAAACTAGAGTTATTTATTTTGATATTGGCAATGTTACCATCCCCAGCAATGGTGCTAAAAACGTTTTATAAATTTTCCTTAAGGCAAGTGCATGTGTCGTGAACATGTAATAAATAGTGAGTAAGATATCATTCCCATGAGGATATGTGTATGCCAAGTACTAACTACTCTAACTCTAAATTCTGTTTGAATGATTAATTATGATATGTGAATATAAATAGAAAAGATCTAGATTAACAAACTTTGGAAATGATATGGATTATGGATAAATATAAAGAGAAAATGATTAAAACATTTAGGGGTTTCCGATTTTACTGGATTACTTAGTTTTATCAGTTTAATAATCAACGTTTGCTCCTATGTTGACAATAAGTTTCTCTTAGTTAATTGCTATTCTTTCTCAAGTCATAACAACCTATCTCAATTAGTTAATTTTTTACATTTCTATGAAAATCACAAACCAAGATGCATTAAAATCAAGAACCTGTAATATTGCTTATATTTCATGGATATCTCTATCATCATGATCCTCTTATGGTGGTTAATCATGGTTTGATTTGATTATCCATTCTCAGCCTCAAATCGAATCACATATCATGTTGAAAGAGCTAGCATTCTTTCATAAGCATTAACATTAGATTAAACACTCAACACAAATGATGAACAAACAAAGAAATGCACTAAACATAATGAAATCAAATACTCATTATCCAGATACATCATTGCCCTATATTAAAGTGTTTAGCTCGTAATGAAATTAGGAAAACCTATACACATTGTCTGATACATGATTTAGAAATGAAAAAGAATGAAAATGAATAAGAAGGGATCAAGGAAAACTCTTTTATACATAATGCTCTGCCTCCTCTTGCTCTTTTAACAAGTTACTCTCAATGTAAGAGAGATATCCTCTACAAATCTTGTGTTGTTGCCTTCTCAACTGTTTCCAGCTACTAAACCTTGCCCAGATGATCCCATAAATGTGCCCTTGCTTCCTTTTATAGACTCCTCTATTAGGGTTAAGCATTTGTAATTTTTTAATACTTTTTCCAAAAATCTAGATCTTGTTTGTGTGTGAATGTCGCAACATCAAAATTGAATGCCATGACGCTCGAATTTTTGCATGTGAAATATTTCCTACAAATCTGGTGCCACGGCACTCACTATGACTCAGATGCCGTAGCACTTGATGTCTACCCACTACACATTCTCCATTCATCATTTTGAGTGCCAAGGCACTTGATTTGAATGACTAGGCTCCTGGAATTGAATGCCTAGGCATTTGATTTGAATGCCTAGGTGCTCACACACTAGTTGCTTGTTTCTTAGTGATCCTTCTTGCTTCTTGCTATATCCTCCATGCTTCATTGCATTATCTCTTTCCCTCATTAATTCTCCCTTGTTTTCTCCATTCTTCTTGCTCTCAAATGCCTACAAAAAAATACAAACAAAAGCATTATAAATTACTAAAAATAGCTCAGAGATCTATTAAAAACTAAGCCCAAAAGATATGGTAAAAGTAAATAAAATTCACTTATCAAGCATCATCGGTTGTTACATATATTTATAGAATCAATTTCAAATCATTTGTTATAATTCATCACATTTTCCCCTTACCAATGCAAGATCAGTCATTCCCATCTACAAATGTTACTAGATCAATGACCACATTATCATTGCCACTTATGGCATCTCACCTTCACTGCAATACAGGGATATCAGATTCACCATCTACATCAATTAGGGAAATTAGGTATAGCCTTTAATGATATATGTTATAAATGTTCTATCTTATATAGTACACAATGATACATTGTACATATCATATCTTTTCATCTTTCCCATCTATAATTTAGTCAATTTTTTCATTATCAAGATGTCCATTCACATAAATACCACAAATGACACCATACTGCCACCCTGGCAGTTGTCACCCCGAGGGTGTCAAGTCGTTGTTTAATTGGACAAGACAGGTGGCCCCCTATCAAGTTGTACCAGCCCACAATCTCATGGAATAGGTAATATAGTCCATATCTGAATGACTTCATAAAAAACCAAAAGAGCCATCCTAGTAGGTACTCAAAATCACATTAGCTATTCTAGCAGGCATCCAAATTCAAACATGTATCTCAGCCATGTGTCAAATAGTCAAATGTTCAAGCTTTAATCAAATATCAAATCATAAGTTTACACAAATAATTGTTTAACAGACATCTCAATCCAAATTTACACAAATCATATTGGTATCTAAATAAGGTATTCTAACTAGTATCCAAACTCTAGTATAAATTTATCCTGTAATTCATGAAACATTTCCAATCCAAACATGCATCAAATTTTCAATTAGAATCCAAACATACCTTCAATTCTCAATCAATTTGTTAACTCATTTTATTCAGTCATGTTCAACTTAATCATAAAAAAATATAATGTAAATCAATATATGAAAGACACCAGTTCATCATTTCAATTCATTGCACACATAACAATTTCATCCAAATCCAAGCACACACAAACACGTCACACAAGTAACCAACAAATTCACATGAATTTCCCTGAAATGCACATTGAACCAATTTTTCATAAAATTCAACTTAGACAAGTAAAAACATCGGCAAATTGAATACCATTTGGTATTGAACAATACATGTGTATAACATTATGCATCACATCATTCAATCATAGTTATAATGTCTACCAAACAGTACTCAATTTCATTACAAAACTTCATTCATTTCCTTATGAAATTCATAATCCAACTGCACACATACAATAGGGTAACTATTCCCAAATACACATTTGGGTCTTATGCCATAATACCCCATGTTTAGTTAATTTAATCAAATGATCAACAAAGTTACACAACCATATTAATCTAAGGAATTCAATCACCACTTAATTAAACAAACAAAATTGCATTCAGTGTCTAACACTTAATCATGAAACTTTGCAGTTTCATTCATTCAATTTCAAAGACATTATAAACTTATCATGTATACATTCAAATATGATGCATATATATGCACCACCACACTTCCCTGCATTACTCTAATCATAGCATATATTTATCAACAACATAAATACTCATTTCAATTACACTCATGTTATCACAATATTTACATAGTTATATCATAATTCATCATTCATGAATCACAAATACCAATTATGCCAACTATGCATGATTATATCACTACCCAATTATTATTTACATGTCCTTGTTCCTTCCTCATGCCTTCTAATTACCCATAACTCACGTTCTCTCCTGATCTCAATTCATCATTCATCTTATCCCTAGGCATGTCATTTCCTATCTCTTTTTAATACTTCATAGCCATCATGATCTGGGCCTATCCCTCCTAATGTCAGATAACTGATGGCTCAAATTTAATACCTCGCAAGTGCACGGTCGATGTATAGTCTAGTGTGCTTATGCAAGGGTCGATC
>JAYJMB010000024.1:0-18663 GCA_036873735.1 Pouteria campechiana
ATTCAAAACTTGATATTATGAGCTAAAAATTTAAGAACCTCGGGTGTTTCGAATGACCTGCATAAATGAAAATATCGAAATATTTATTTTTAAATTGATATTGCTCGCGTAAGTGTTTTATAAATTTTTTAACTATAAATATAAATTTTATTTTAAAACATCATTGATCCATCTGATTAAGAATATAAAGAATAGTATTATTAAAAAAATACCTATATATATATTTATTGACCTTTTGATCGTTCCCATGGGCTATCTACATAGACCAGCTTACGCGGACTACCAGTGGCCGTAATTTTTTCCGTGAGGACTTTCGTTTTCTGTCGAGGCATGCTTTGGCGTAGCTTCCGCGACTGATTGAATGGCGACAGCTGCTTTATTAGATTCCAATCTTATCCTTTTGCTTGGATGGCAAGGCAAGCCTGCCGACGCCGACGCAAGCTTCGGCATCCATCGTTGTTGAATTCTCATGGTTGGCTTGTCAGATTTTTTGTTTTTGGTTGCTACCAGACTGCCACGTGAATGGCGGTGATAAAAAGGAGTAATTTGCTTAGGCGTTCCTATGTATTTATAAAAAATTTTGAGCGACAAAGTTACAGCTAAGGAGCTATTAAATATCTTTTCACTCCCTTTTAATCCTCTCTTGTCGTTGGAATTGATGCAATTTAAAATAGAAGTGATTGTATTTTCATATCAAATATTCTAAGATATTCACTAGAAATTTTAGAAATTGCATTTTATATCCTTTTCGATATTTTTGTTATTGGGTCTTTTTGGATAGAATGTATTGGAAAGAACATATATCAAAAAGAGTGTATATTAGAAATGTGGAAGGGGGACATTTAATAGAAAAAAATTGTATTTTTGACATTGTATGACTTTGAAAATTTTTAAATGACAAAAACACTCAAGGGGATATAAAATATGTTTTTATTTCTTTTTCTCATCTCTTTTATCATTGAAAGTAATGTAATTCAAAATGAAAGTAATGATATTTCTGTCATTAAATTCAATAATAGTTAAAAAAACAAACATTTTCTAACCTCTTCGAGTATTTTTGTTATTTAAAAGTTTTAACCTACTTTTTGGAACCGTTGGTACCAACTTTTGATCGATGGTGACATCTGAGGCCTCAAAGGTATTCTATAACCTACTAATGGGATATGGTGATGATTGGACCGTCCAACAAGTGGGTCCCACTTTTATTATTGCTTTTAGCAAGCAGAAAGTAAAACAATGGACTTAGTGTATAGATAAAAATTGAAAATTGAAATAATGACCGGTGGTCAAATCAAAGAAGTAAATTGAGTGGTGACATAAAGCATGACGTCAGGACCGCGTGAATTTTTAATGTTCTCTAGCTTTGATTTCTGGGAATTTATATACTATTTATTGTTGACTTGAGCGTGATGTGAGTGAAGATGGTTCCCATTTTGAAACATCCAAATATTGAGGTGAATTACATTTCCTCCAAATACTAGCCACATATATATATATATATACATAATTTTCAGGGAATCCAATTTTTCAAGGCTTATATATCTGTGGGCACGAAAGTCTTCTAATGTCTCCGAGCCAAACTCATAAGGGTTTGGGCATGTTTATTCGGAGGTAAAAATCAAGGATTTTGATTATTTCAAATGAGCTACAAGAATGAAATTGCTAAAATATCTACTTTTAAATTGATTTATTGACAATAAGTATTATATTTTGATAATCTGTTTAATTATAACTCTAAATTTTTGTTTAAAAGATAATTTATGTATCCGATTAAAAATATAAATAACAGTATTAGTAAAATGGTTTAATTTTTGTTTCTATTTGCTAATTATATTACATTTTAGATTACATAGACTATTAGTGGCTATAAAATTTTCTCTGAGGACTTTAATTAAGAAAAAATTGGTTACTCTTAGTGTGCTTGGATATAAAACAGCTAATCCGAATTGAAAATACATAAATATAAAACAAAAGATAAAAAATATCAACGACATTCAGCAACAAAGTAAATACAAAATAAAATATTTTAATGTTTAGATAAAAAGATAAGAAAAAATAATTGAAAATATAATTAATAATGTGAAAAAAGAGAGATACCTAAACTAGTTCCACCAAAATGTTATTATTTTACATATGTTTTATAATGTTTTAATTGTATATTCAGAGGAATGCTCTCCAGCAGACCAAACAGCCAGAAAAACCCATGGACTTCAGCGTATCAATCGTTGATTCATGTGGGTAAAGGAACAGTCGTTGGATTCAAGCAAAAGGCCTGGTCGTATCCGGGCTTGCCCTCTCTCATTTCTTTTCTCACAAGTAATGTGAAAGTAATGTGAGTGTCTTTTATCACTAGGAATGGAAGGAAACGGCACAGCTCTTCAAGCGCATGGAAATAGAGATTTTTTCTTTTCTTTTCTTCGCTAGGTTATTTCCTTGAATGGATTGAAATGAAAACTACAATTTCCAATATATGACATATCCATTATTATTGTTTATTTTTTAATTATTATTTTTAATTTATTTTAACTTTATTTACTTTATACTCAATTATCCCAGCATAGCTGATATCATTTTCACCTTCATGCCAACCAATAGAACCACTCTATCTCTTTCTTTGCTTTCACAGATTCATTTCTTAGCCTTTTCATTATTGCATTACATGTTTCCAAAAAAATTATTTGCTTCCATACTTTGAACCCAATTGTCTCCTAGAATTCATCGTTCTTCTACTAGCGTCAAGAAAAATCTTTAATGCATGTCAACTTCTCTAAACTTCAATTTCCTTGTAGTTTTTTCTTGATTCCAAAATTTGACTAGTCTGTTGGCCCAAATATCGAATAAAATTTTCCCAATCTTGGAATTTTTGCATCAATTTATTAGAATACAAACACCTAGTTCCTATAAACTCATCAGTTTAAGAGTCCATTTCTATGTTTTTCTCAATTTCCCTTACATCCCAATTCTCATGTTTCCCATCTTTACATGGAATTCTAGAAGAATTTTTCCCCTGGTAGAAGAGAGAGTTGTAGGGAAACAAACCTTAACAATCCTCTGTTTCAGGCTTTAAACGTTACGGGAAAGTTGCCACTCTTAGATGGTTAAATCATCTAAAGCCACACATCAAGCACGATGTGTCACGCCCCGGTCTAGTAACAGTGCAAAAGTATATCATTCCCAATTCCATGGGTAAATCTCTCAAAGATCTATCCTACAAGAGATGAAACATAATCATGAAAGTAATCATAATAACTCATTATTAAAGAAAATATTACATTACATTCCACTTATAATCAAATACAGTCTTTCAACATAAAGCAAAAAATATATCATTTATTTTTAACATTATGACTAATGTCTTTCGAGAGCAGCATTCTCTGAAAAATAATATTGGGGTGAGTTACAATAACTCAGTGAGTAACGTAAATGTAACTAGCACATATGATAAAAATACTGGTCAAACTACTATAACAACCAAGAAGATACATTCCTTTCCTTTACCTGACTATCATTTTATAAGGATAACACTCAGATTATACATCAATTGGTCTAGAGTACCATACCATCACAACTTGGGATTTACATCCCTTGTCCACTTAGACCTCAATAATCTGGCCAACGTCAACACCTCAGATCGTATACCATCCGTCTAAAGGACCTCATTATCACATCTATGGGATAATATCCCTTATCTACTTAAACCTCAATGATCTAGCCACCATTTGGATAATCTTACCATTCCATTGGGTCTAGAACACCCAAAAACATCAAGATCCACTATCTGATCATTCAGATCAGATATTGTAGGGTTCATAAATCAATAATTCAAATCTGGTCATTTATTTTCTCATGATCTGGCTACCATTTAGATATTCCGACCATTCCTATGGGTCCAAAAAGTCTAAAAATATCAAGATTTACTATCTGATCGTCCAGATTAAACATCGTAGGGTCCATAAATCAATAATTTAAATCTGGTCATTCATTTTATCATGATCTGGCCATATTTTGAATAATATGACCATTTCGTTAAGTCCAGAATGCTCAAAAATCATAAAATCAACTACCTGATCATCTAAATCAGAGACAGTGGGGTTCATATATTCATACAATAAATCTGATCATTCAATTTCCTACGATTGGATCACTTATTGGACAATCTGACCTTTCTATTGGGTCTAGAACGTCAAATAACCCCAAAATCGACTATTTACTCGCCCAAATCGAACATTAGACGGTCCAGAAATCATAAAATATTTCTGGTTGTTCGTTCGCATGCCAGACCAGCAAGGCTTGGGTCTGGTCTTTTGCCTTGGCTTGAGATTTTTTCGAGGACCTTTAGCAATGAACTTAGAATCTTTTCGTTGCAAAAGGTAATTTTTTTTAAAAGAAAATCACATGTTTCTATATTTTCATAACCCTTAAACTTCTAGAAATTATATAAAAATGTTTATGATATATCATAATTATCCATCAGAGTTCACAAGTGATCTAAGGTCCACAATTACTAAATTGATGAAATTGCTAAATTATAAAATCATCAAATTTCACTAATTAAATAAAATTATTTGACCCAGAGATCACTACCCTAAGCAAATACCAATATAATAAATACATCAAATGATTCAGATATTGCAAATAACATGCATAAATCAATATAGAAATCATTTTTATTCAACATATTAATTTTAAACATGATATGTTGTAATTTAATTAATCAAAAAAATTTATTTCAACCTAAAATTTCTACTATAGGATAACATCATTATTTAGAGTATATCCAACAGTTCAGATCTTTCAAATCACATGTATAAACTACAAAAAAATACTTTTTCTTGACCCAATTAACCCATTATTTTTTTAACGGGTTGGGATGCTCTCTCTCTCTCTCTCTGGTCGTCCTTTCTTTGTTTTTTTTAATTAATTCAATTTTTTTATATTGCTTATAACTCATGGTATATGCAACATTTCATCGATCTCACTTAGAGGATGTATTCTACTCACCAAGAGTTTTGATTAAAGCCCAATATTCAATATATAATTTTGTCAAATATAGAATTTAACAAAATTCTATTTTCAACGTAGTAGAGATTATTCATCAATATATCATTCATTTCACATCCAATTTCTAACAAATTTATAGGGTAGCTAAATACACATAACTTAAATGTAATCAACAAATCAGATCATCAAAATATGTATACCAACATATGTATCGGATACCAACATATGTATCGGATAAAAACAAAGTTTATAAACATCTAATTAGTGATTTAATCCAACATGATTAACGATTATGAAGCATATGTACATTTATCCACTTACTTGGATGAAGATTAATGAAAGGAGATGCAGAAAATAGACTTCTTTTTCCTTGCTTTCTCCCCATTTTTTTCCTCTCTCTGTAGCGATACTTCTCACACGACTCTATCATTTTTCTCTCCTCTCGCTGATACACTCTTAATAAGGGGGAAGATGTAATCGTGGTGGTAAAAAAAATCATCATGCAACCACCCTATCCATGCATGCATACCAACCTCCCAACACCTCTTAAATTAATTATTTAAAAAAATCTCCACCCACCTAATGCTATCCTCTCTTGCAACCATCTGTCGGTTCTGCCGACAAAATTTTTATTTATTTATTTTAAGCATGGTTATTACATTCTCCCCATCTTACAAAAAGTTTCATCCTCGAAACTTGCAATACATCAGGGAGAATACAAATCAAGGTAAAGCTGTCGTATGTCTTCCTCAAGTTCCCATGTGGCTTCTTTTTCACTGTGGTTGCTTCATTGAACTAAGACATGCTTTATTGCCCTCTTTCTTAATTGTCTGTCATGGACATCGAGTATATGAATTGGCCGTTCTTGATATGTCAGGTCCTCTTTAAAATAAAACTGCTCTACAAGTAACACATGAGAAGGATCTACTACATATTTCCTCAAATGCAAAATGTGAAATACATCGTAGACTCCAAATAATGATGGTGCTAAAGTCAATCAATAAGTAACTCCACTAATGGATTCCAAGATCTCGAATGACCCGATGAAACGAGGACTTAGTTTTCCCTTCACCCCAAACCTTATAACTCCACGGGTGGGTGAGACTTTCAGAAACACATGCTCACCAACTGCAAACTGAAGATCTCGTCGCCTCGTATCAACATATCTTTTCTATCTATCCTAAGTAGCTTCAAGACGCTTCCTTATTAGCTTGACCTTTTCTGCTACCTACTGTATCATTTCAGGTACTAGCAGCTTTTGCTCGCCAACCTCCTCCCAATACAGTGGCATGCAACACTTCTTGCCATATAGTGCATCAAATGGAGCCATGTCAATACTTGCTTGATAACTATTGTTTAAGCAAACTCCACCAATGGCAAATGACAACCCCATGAACTCCCTATGTCTAAAACACAGGCTCGTAATATGTCTTCTAAATTTTGGATCATCCTTTTTGATTAACCATCTGTTTGAGGATGATAAGTAGAGCTCAGGTGTAATTCTATCCCCATTGCCTTCTGCATACTTTGCCAGAATTCTGAGATGAATCGGAGATCTCTTTTGATACAATTGAAATGAGTAGACCACGAAGCCTAAAAATTTCCCGAATATATAATTCAGCCATCTAATCTGCATTAGAGGTCATCCAGTATGACAAGGAATGAGCTGTCTTGATAAGTTGATCTACGACAACCCAGATTGCATCACAATGTGCCTGAGTTCTAAGCAAGACAATCACAAAATCTATTGTGATACGATCCCACTTCCATTCTAGAATCTCAAGTGGTTGTAATAAACCTACTGGCCTTTGATGATCAACCTTTACCTACTGACATACTAGACACCGAGCAATTTCTCTCTTCATATTATTCCACTAGAAGCTTCCTCTGAGGTTTATATACATCTTAGTACTACCTGGGTATATGGAAAACCTTCATTAATGTGCCTCTTCTAAGATTTGTCTTCGAAGACTATCCACACTCGGCATCACCAATTTATTACGGAACAATAGAATACCATTAAGTCTATATCGAAAATCAGTCTGCCCTCCCTGATCTAGTTTGTCATAAACCTCCAGAATAAATGGATCTTACTTCTGAACTACCTTAATCCAATCAATAAGAGTCAACTTAATTTGCAAAGCACTCAGTTGTCTTACATCCTTTGGAGGCAACACTTCAAGTTGTAGTCCTTCCATCTGGCAGATTAACTGCATCTGATTTATAAGTAGAACCACTAATCCTGTACGGGATTTATAACTCAAAGCATCTGCCACCACATTAACTTTACCAAGATGATAATGGATGGTAATATTGTAATCCTTTAATAACTCCAATCATCTCCTTTGCCTGAGATTCAACTCTTTTTGGGAGAAGATATATTTAAGACTTTTGTGATCTGTGAAAATTTTTGTTTTCTCACCATACAAGTAATGTCGCCAAATCTTCAAGGCAAACACGACTGCTACGAGCTCCAAGTCATGCGTAGGATAATTTTGCTTATATGACTTCAATTGATGTGAAGCGTATACTATCACCTTACTTGAGAACACACCCAAGTCCTTTTTTGGAGGCATCACTATAAACAACAAAGTTACCTCTGCTATCCGGTAAAGCCAACACTGGAGCTGTGGTTAATCGGTTCTTCAACTCTTGGAAACTTCTCTCACATTCATCTGTCAACACAAACTTTATATTTTTGTGTATCAATCACATTAAAGGCACTGCAATAAAGGAGAAGTTTTCCACGAACCGTCTATAATAACCTGCCAAACCAAAGAAACTACAGACTTCAGTCACGGTAGTAAGTCTCTCCCAGTTTACCATTGCCTTAATCTTTTGTGGGTCTATATAGCCCCTTCACTACTGATTATATATCCAAGGAAAGAAATGTTATCTAGCCAAAAGTCACACTTTTTCAGCTTAGCATACAATTTTTCTTTTTTAGAACACTGAGCACATCTCTTAACTATTCTGCATGCTCCTCTTTACTTTTGGAATATACTAAGATATCATGAATACTTATCTAGGAATTAGAGGAATACCTGTTTCATTAAATCCATGAAAGCTATTGGAACATTAGTCAACCCAAAAGATATCACTAGGAATTCATAATGACCATAGTGAGTGCGAAAAGAAGTTTTCGGTATGTCTTCTGTCCTGACTTTCAATTGATGATAGCCGAATCGACGATCAATTTTGGAAAAGATAGTTGATCCTTGCAATGGTTGAATAAATGATCGATATGCTGTAGAGGGTATTTATTCTTCATAGTCACCTTGTTCAGTTTCCTGTAGTCTATGCATAATCTAAGACTACCATTTTTCTTTCTGTCAAAAAGAACTAGTGCTCCCCAAGATGACACACTAGGGCGGATAAACCCTAAGTCAAGCAATTTTTGCAACTGTTCTTTTAGTTCCCTCAACTCTGCTGGAGCCATGCGGTAAGGTGCTTTGGAGATTGGATTTGTCCTAGGGACTAAGTTAATAGTAAATTCAATCTCCTTATCAGGAGATAATCTAGGCAATTCATCTGGGAAGATATTTACAAATTCCTACACCACAGGAATATCTTCAATTTTTAGTTCTTTCTCATCGATTGTTACAACTGCTACTAGAAAATCCTGCCATCTTTGTCTCAACATCTTCACTGCGTGACATTAAATGAGGCATTTTTCTTCAATTTTCTTCAAAGATAATTTCAACCTGATTCACTGAACGAATCCTAATTTTCCTCTCTTGGCAGTCTATACTGACCACCCATATGTCCATGCCTAAGATAATATTTAAATCTTTCATAGGCATGACTACTAGATCAATTGGCATCATCATCCCTCCTATCTCAATAGAAAAAGATGAACAAATATAATTTGTGACCATATTATCACTCATAGGTGATACAACCAATAAATCATCAATCATCTTTCAAGGATGCAAGACATGCTCTTGAATAAACTCGGATGCTATAAATAATCTATTTGCTCAAGTATCAAATAAAACACAATAATAATGTCCAAAGAGTCTAGTGATACCTGTCACTGCATTTGCTAGAGCTTTCGACTATTCTAGTACTAGAGCAAAGACTTGAGCAATTTGATGACTACCACGCTGCTATGGTGTTGTTACTCTACCAGCTATCTTTGATTGTTGATATTGTCATGAGTGTTGTTGCTACCCGGAGGTCAAAAGAGATTGACATTTTCTAGAATTATGTCTAGCTCGTCCACATCGAAAACAAACAACCCTGACCATACACTCCTTAGCAAGACGACCCCTCTAACTGCATTTAAAACATGCACTCTCGCATTGCCCCAAGTGAAACTTTTTACATTTTTTACACTTTCTTCGAGGATTGCTTCCTTTCCTGGACTTGAATCCTTTAGACGTAGATCTTTACTCAGAATATTCCACCTCCTACCTCTTTGCTAATGGTTCTGCCTCATCTGGGGAATTTTTGTGCTTTCCTAAAATGCCTATTATTTCCTTCCACTCTTTTTCAGCGAGCATAGCATAGTCCACAGTCTGTCCATAGGTCTGGCATTTGAAGTACTTCACTTTGGCCTTGATGCTTGTTGTCAAACCGTTCTCAAACTTCAGCCACTTAGCCTCTTCGTTTGCAGCAATCTCAAGGGCAAACTGAAGCAATGAGGAAAATTATTTCATATTGGGCCATTGATAACGACCCCTGTCTCAGCTTAGCAAATTCTTGGGCCTTTTCAGCTCAAATATTAGAAGAAAAATATTTCTCATAAAAATTCTCCTTAAACATATCCTAAGGAATTTCAACATCTAGACTCTCCAGTACTCGCTTCTACTGGTTCCACTATCGGTAAGCATCATCTTCCAACTGAAAGCCTGCAAAACAAACTCTTTGTGCTTCTGAGCAATTTAGGAAATTGAACATCTTATTCATGGTGTTAAGCCAATTTTTCAACTTCCGAGCTATTTTTCCAGCAAAGGTTGGAGGGTTTAAGTAGTGAAAAGATAAATCCTTCTGAGTATTGATCTTTTTGGAGGATAGCTTATAGCACATTTATTTTCCTACAGACCGAAACTCTGCGGTTTGATCTAATTGCCTCTCTATAGTCCTTTTTTTTTCATCTGCTAGAGCTTGCTCTAACTGCTCTCCATGCTACCCTGCATCAGTCCCTTCTCTAGCAACCTCATTTCTCTATTCTGATTGTCCTCCATGATGCCCTGCACTAGTCTCTTCTCCAGCAACCTCATTTCTCAACTCTGATTATCCGGCCCTCTACCCTTGATTTGGCTGACGGTCATCTCATGGGGCTCTCTCTTTATCCCTCAGGTTGGGTACCATGTGTTTGCCCAGCCTGCTGAGTTGAGTTGCTATTTGAAGTTGTCTTACGCCCAACCTCGTATTGAGTTGTTGGAACTAGGTCATTATCTCTTGGCTGAGCATTGCTAATTCTTCTTGTTAAGTAGTATTCACCCTTTCCGTCAAGACTGTCAAGGTAGATCTCCTTTCCACTTCTCGATTGACCCTCGGATGACCTCGACTTTGGCTCCCATTAGCAAGACGACCTTAACTCATTTCTATTCCATCCTTTGTTGGTTGGTTCGACATAGGACCTCTTTCATGAAAATTTTTTGTAGGGTTAATACTATAAGAAGAATACATCTCTAATAAACGTCTTAATATACATTGCAAATAAGAATCATTTATCATGGCGAATTCCTAAGCGCGCGTATTTTTCTAAGGCACCCATGCCTACCCTAGTCTCCCCTATTTAAATTTTAGATCCTCTCAAGCATTATTTTCACCTTTAATTGAAATGCGATTTGCTCTGATACCAACTATCACCCCCCAATCTCAAGAATAGTGCAAAAGTATATTATTTTCAATTTTAGGGGTGAATCTCCTAAGATCTATTGCACGAGAGATGAAACATAATCATGAAAGTAACCATAATAACTCATTATTAAAGAAAATATTACATTACATTCCACTTACAATCAAATATAGTCTTTCAACATAAAACAAAAAATACATTATTTATTTTTAACATCACACTCATAATAAACTTTGCCACATCTACCCCAAATGTCACGACTGATGTTCTCCGCCAGCATTCTCTGAAAAATAATATTATGGTGAGTTACAGCAACTCAGTAAGTAACATAAATGTAACTAGTATATGTGATAAAAATATTGGTCAAACCACTATAACAACTGAGAAGATACATCCATCTCTTTCCTTTACCTAACTATTATCTTATAAGGATAATACTCAGATTATACATCAATTGGTCTAGAGGACCATACGATCCCAACTTGGGATTTACATCCCTTGTCCACTTAGACCTCAATAATCTAGCCAACATCAACATCTCATATCGTATACCATCCAGTCTAGAGGACCTCATCATCACATCTATCGAATAACTTCCTCTGTTCACTTAGACATCAATGATCTGGCTACCATTTGGATAATCTTACCCTTCCATTGGGTCTATAACACCCAGAAACATCAAGATGCACTATCTGATCATCCAGATCAGACATTGTGGGGTCCATAAATCAATAATTCAAATTTGGTCATTCATTTTCTCATGATCTGGCCACCATTTGGATAATCTGACCCTTCCATAAGGTTAAGAACATCCAAATATATCAAGATCTACTATTTGATCTTCTAGATCAGATATTGTAGGGTCTGATCTAGGACTTTTGGCAACGAATTTAGCATCTTTTCATTACAAAAGGTAATTTTTTTTAAAAGAAAATCACATGTTTCTATATTTTCATAACCCTTAAACTTCTGAAAATTATATTAAAATGTTTATGATATATCCTAATTATCCATCAAAGTCCACAAGTGATCTAAGGTCCACAATTACTAAGTTTGATGAAATTGCTACATTATAAAATCATTAAATTTTAATAATTAAATAAAATTATTTGACCCAGAGATCACTACCCTAAGCAAATACCAATATAATAAATGCATCTAATGATTCAGATATTGCAAATAACATGCATAAATCAATATAGAAATCATTTTTATTCAACATATTAATTTTAAACATGATATGTTGTAATTTAACTAATCAAACAAATTCATTTCAATCTGAAATTTCTACTATAGGATAACATCATTATTTAGAGTATATCCAACAATTCAGATCCTTCAAATAACGTGCATAAACTATAAAAAAAATACTTTTTGTTGACCTAATTAACCCATTATTTTTTTAACGAGTTGGGACGCTCTCTATCTATCTTTGACCATCCTTTCTTTATTTTTTTAACTAATTCAATTTTTTTATTTTGCTCATAACTCATGGTATATGCAACATTTCATCGATCTGACGTAGAAGATGTATTCCACTTACCAATAGTTTTGACTAAAGCCTAATATTTAATATATAATTTTTTCAAATATAGAATTTAACAAAATTCTATTTTCAATGTACTAGAGATGATTCATCAATATATCATTTATTTCACATCCAATTTCTACCAAATTTATAGGATAGCTAAATATACATAATTCAAATGTAATCAATAAATCAGATCATCAAAATATCATATGTATTAATTAGAATAATTTTATTTTTGAATTCACTGAAAATGAATATTTTATTCTTTTATTTCCATACACCCGCATAACATGCATACCAATATATGTCTTGGCTAAAATTACATTTTATAAACATCTAATTGGCACTCTGATCCAGCATGATTAACGCATGTAAAGCATATGTACATTTATCCACTTACTTGGATGAAGACTAACGAAAGGAGATACAGAAAACAGACTTCTTCTTTTTCCTTACGTTCTCCCCCTTTTCTCCCTCTCTCTGCAGCAATACTTCTCTCACGACTCTATCGTTTTTCTCTCCTCTCCCCGATACACTCTTAATAAGGGGGAAGATGTAATCATGGTGGGAAAAAAAATATCATGCAACCACCCTATCCATGCATGCATACCAACCTCCCACCACCTCTTAAATTCATTATTTAAAAAAATCTCTACCCACCTAATGCTATCCTCTCTTACAACCATCTATCGGTTCTACCGATAGAATTTTTATTTATTTATTTTAAGCATGGTTATTACACGATGGTTTTACTGAAAAGGAAGAAGACAACATCTTCTCTTCTTTCTACAAGAGCATGGGAAGTAGGTATTTCAAACTAAAATACTCATTTCTTTATGCTTATCTCCTATTAATTTTTACTCTGTTTTGGTTTCCTGAATGTTGTTGACAGCAAAAACGAACCTCACATGCAAAAGCCGACATCACTCCCAATAATATAAATTATCTCAGCCCTTCAACTTCTCTTGCTCCTGTCGTCTAGACCCTAAGCTACAAAAATCTTATCCGGCTCTCCTTAAATGCTAGATTTGAGTTGGGAGAAATTAGGGCAATTGAAATTCACCTCCTAGACTTGCATCTCTATTTGCCTCTTCCTTGAGACTGCGAAAACACCATTTGGAGACGCATCCTTTGATTAAGTTAAGACAACTTCCTATTACTCTGCTGATGTGGTATCTCATTCAAGGAATACTTGTATTCAGATGCATTCATTTATTTCAGGATCAAAGGTTGAGGTTGATAAATTTGATCCTGAGAATGATAAAATATAGAATTAAATAGAAGAGATAATATTATTTTCATTTTTATCACCTTTTTGTTTATATACTTGATTTTTGTATTCAACTAGCATTATTTTTTAGACTATACCATTCCACACTAATAAGCGTAACATATAAGCTTGCATTACTTTACATGCTTAAGTATCATGCTCCAAGTGCACAACTTGAAATCATAATTCCACAACTTCATGTTGCAATTTACATAAATTCTTCTTATAACAAAGCATTTAAAAACTTCATTATTTCCACTTGTTTTAATTAAATATTTAAAGGAATGTTCTCCTGCAAACCTGAAAGCAAGAAAAACCCATGCGCTCCAACATGTTGATTGTTGATTCAGTCTGGTAATAGAATAGTTGTTGGATTGTATCTGGGTTTGCACTCTCATCGGATGTGAGTGCCTTTCTTCACAAGTGATGTGAGTGTCTTGTCATGCCCTGCCCTCGGGCCTATGCGTTCCACCAATCCCCTACAATTTCTCTATTTATAAGGGAAATTTCTGCCAAAAATCTGGCATAATCTCCCCTGAAATATCAAAATTTATACATGTGTATACATTAATATATAAAACTAAAATTTTTAATAGCTATAAAGAAATGCTAAACTTCATAAAACACACACCCACAGTTGCCCATTCACCCACAACTACGTGCCCAAGATCAGAATTGGATCGATGGCAATGCTCATCCTTAGAATCATACCATTCTATCATAATATTTTAAATAATTTACTATGACATGTCATACATCAATAAAATCTTTTTAAACTATGATTATACAATTACATCATAAACTTTACAATTATATAATTAATCATTATATAATAGTATCATGAGATTTAATCCCCACATGCTATCATACCATCAAAATTCTTCTACCTTTGCTCGCCAGTCTCAATCCTCAGTTGGGAGTCTTCACCTGGCCAGTCAACTAAAAAATTTAACATAAGAAGGTGTGAGTAAGTAGGCATATCACAAAACATAAATGACAAGAGGGATCCATTAGGCATTCCAAATCATATCTAGCACGAATACAATCTCAATTTTATGCTATCCAGGCATAGATACATTAAGTGCAATTCATAGTTTAACATATTAGGTCATAATTCAGATATTACAAGAATATTATACAATCCAGGAAACGCAGCATTACATAGCAATTAAATATTTAATTACATCAAAGCATAATACATCCAATTTATACATCTTGGGATCTTCACTAATCCCAATTCATATATGCATTCACAATACCATATAACAATTTTTGGGATATTCACCATCCTAAATATTCTACATCCATACATGTACTTTACAAACACAAGGATCATCAGATAGTCATTATCCTCATTCACTCATATATGTTTACATGTATGAATATGGGATCCAGCTCAGTCCATACAAAAGAACTATGACAATACATCTCAATATTTAACACATATACATAAACACATATTAAACAACAATTCACGGGATATCCACTATCCCTAATAGCTATTTCATCTATGTTCGTTTGCAAACATATGAGATAGACACTATTCCATCAATTTAGACATTCATACATTGAAAACAATCACACCTACTTACCTCTTATAAAGCAGTACTATTTACAAAGTTTCAGTTCTAGTACTTGGCTTCAAGCGAACATCTCCAATGGCCTATATCTGCATCGTGCATTTCATCCTAGTATTCCTGCATATACATTCATAACATGTATACAAAGCTCAATATCATATACTAGATGAACCCACCTAATCATGTCATTAGGGTGTTTTATGTTTTCTTAACTCACTACATCGTTACATGGCTTAAACACTTGCTAGATATCACTTTCAATTCAAGTTTGAACCTTTGCAACTCATTCAAGTCATATAAATATCATATTTACATGCCTAAAAATTTGTTTACAAGCTGTCCAAATTGGGAATTGTTTTCCCCATGCATTTCAAGTGTGGACTTGCACTCTAATGCACCTATGTGACTGCCCATTTTATGGATTGTGTTTTAAGTGCACTTTAACAGCATAGATTGCAAGTTAACTACTCTAATGGGCTGCCCAATTAGTCCCCTCTCAATCATTTGCTTAATGCATCAATTACAGCATCTTAAGGTCTAATTGTAATGCCCCACACTTCCACCCTATGCGTTTTCATCTCGTAGTACTAGGGCTAACATGGGATGCTAAATTTTCCTATCAACTCCCCATTTCTACGCAAATTCTGTCAAAAATCCGGCAAAATCTACCCTAAATTATCAGGATCTACACCTGAAATACATACTTTTAAAATATAAAAACTAAATTTAAAAGTCATAAAATAATTAAGATTAACAATAACTCATATCCACATCCTCAACTCTGTCCTAAGATTAGAATTGATCATGATGACAATCACATAGCTACAATTACAATTATATCGCTATGACATGCCCATACTATATAACATACATCATTCTATTCTTATTACAGAAAGGTATCAGAGCAACCCACTCTAGAAGTGGGAAAGTCATGGTGAAATCCTAGTGGATTTACGGTGAAAGGTAAAGTGACAGCCCCTGGAGGTGGGGCGTTATACTAATGAATGAGTATTTAGGGGCTACCATATGGTGCTTTAATATTACTTAGATTCCAATGGGGCATTTCATCAAACATGTCAGGTACATTAGCAAAATGTGATTTTTAACTATGTACCTCAACCTAATTTGATTCCCATTAACAATAATCTATTTCTAGCATATTGAATATTATAACAATAATATAATTTAGTTATTTAAGCTCCAAATCAAGCACATAGGCTGCCCATGCATTGATACATTTCTCTAATATGCATTCTAGCAACAACTTGTGTGCATGAATCTAAATTTCAATTTCCAACAACATGCCTTGTGATCTATCATGTTTCAATTACATACAATCAAAAATTAACGAATTTAACACTAAATACATATCATGAATGGTTCAATTAAATTACAAATTCATTAATCTTATGTCCCATCTTCACCATCATGCCCAAATTAAACTCTACGCCTACCCATGTTGCTGTCCACTTTGTGGACAATAGTAAGGGCAAATTTTCATGCTCAAATCAACCTCTAATCATCATATTAGACGTATTTTTCATTTTCCTATGGAAATTAAGATGAATCCCAACATTTACCTCATGAATAAGCCCATGCTTTGCAATGTTCAACCCTAATAAATTGATTGAAGAATAATGCTTACCAATGTTTTTAGATGATGATTCCACCTTAAAAATGAACTTCACCCTTGATCTCCTACTTCACACGAGTTACAACAACTTTAAAGGAGGAAGATGAATTTTCTCCCTTCCAATCCATGACCAAATAAGGAGGATCAAGTTGCCATCATCATGGGTTGCCATCATCATGGGCATTAATTTCTCGTCCCAAACAATGTTTTCCAACAAGATTTTCAAGTGCAATGGACATGGGAGGGCTATTCTCAAAGGGGCATGGGAATGGGTTGCAAGAAGGGATGATTAGGTTTTAGGGAGAATGGTGGGGGAACCATATGTACTCCCTATTTTAGTGCTTCGGTGTACCTGGTACATGCCTGTTATTCACATATAGGCCATTTTACAATTATTCCTTTCAATTAAAAATGGTTAATACCTCCCTCTTAAATATATTAGTATATTAGTAATCCTAACAAACTTTCCAATTAGTTAATGTGTATAAATCCTTAAATTTTGCACAATTAACTCTCTTTACACTTTTAAATACATTTTATGCACATAAAGCACTCTTTTGCAATGTGGATTATATCTTGCACCATGTACATCAAGACCCCATCATTTTTTTACACCTCAAATAACACAATTAATTTGTCCATAAAAAATCTCAAATTTTATTTTGCATAAATAATACATAAATTTTTAAATTTATCAAATTAATCTTATACTTAATTTTCCACTAGGAGCAGTTTCAGTGTGTTGTGCATAACTTTCTCATACAAACTCCGAATTGAGTAATTCTTATTCCATTGGACAAATAATTTTAAGGGTACAAATTTAATATTAAATTTTCTTTAAAATCATCCCCATATATGTCAAAAAATTTAATAAAGTAACCTAATTTGGTAATTTTTGTACTTTTTACCCATAATGGAGTAATTTTGATACATTGATCATAAATTTCGCATCCGATTTCCAAATCAAACAATTTTTGATGTTTTAAAAAGATAATTTCAAGATTTACAACTCTTATGTTAACCATATTTTTAAATTATTCCATTATTCATGTTAAAAATTGATCACAAATAACCCCTATTTTAAATTCAACATTTTCTTAATATACACTTATGTCTTTTTGGTTTTTCTCCATTTCTCCTTTATTTAATTTCATTAATTTTCATACATTTTCACATAAATTTTTCACATAAATTATGATCACAAAAACACAATGCATAATTAGAAATAATATCATGTAATTATTTAAACATATACACATTAAGTTTCATCATAAATTATGCATCATGTCATTATATTTTCCAAACTTCTTATGCATTTTCTCGTGCATTAAAATCATAAAAAAATTTCCATTAATGAATCATCAAAATACCTAACATTGGTTCAATAATTTCAAATTAAATCATATAATTATTGTACCTAGTTGATATAATCACATTAAATTCTCGTGTACATCACATTAGGTAACTATTTCATCCTAATTTCCATAAATGCTCATGCATATACTCAAATTTTTAATTTACTAATTTCATGAAACTTAAACATCAACATTTTAACAATGATCCACAAATTAATATCCCCAGGTGTTACATGTCTTTTCTCACAAGTAATGAAAAGGAAAAAAAAAAGGCACTTTCTTCATATTCAAGCTCGTGGAAATAGAATTTTTTTTTCTTATGTACTTTAACAGGTTCATTTCTTAACCTTTTCTCTGTCGATTACATGTTTTAGGGGAAATTGTTTGCTTCCATATTTTGAACCAAGTTATCTCAGCAAACATCAAGAGAAATCTTTCATACAGGTCAACTTCTCCAAACGCAATTTGCTTTATTTGTAGTTTC
>JAYJMB010000025.1:0-18662 GCA_036873735.1 Pouteria campechiana
TAAACCCAGTTAACCTGGCCCACTCTTCCTAAGCTTCTCATGGGCAATGAGAGAAGGCTTAATCAAACCTAGGTCGCATGTTTTCTTCTGATCTCTTTCAGGTCTAAATACAATAGAGGTCACCCGGTCCTGAGTCCTTCCGGGATATGCCAATTGGGTCACAAAATACCTACTGTCTCTATGATTTCTTACAGTCTAAACAATAGAAGTCACCCGATCTTGATTCCACCCGGGACAAACCAATCGGATCAAATCACCCAACTCCTAGTTGACCCAGTGTCTAGCAACCCAGTCTAGAACCGCGCCATTCCATCTGCCCATTGACTTGAGGTGGTCTCCTAAATATCAAGTCATCGCAATGTGCTTGGCGATCCCAAAGACAACACACATTTATTTTGAATTTTCTAATATGCATTGTACTTTCCCTTTTAATCAAGGGTTTTCTCCATTATGGAGATGTAATTAGGACCACTTGTGGTCTGGGATGTGAACATACAATTTTTCTGATGTACACAACAAATGTAATCAGTTGAGGAAAATTAATAATAGTGGAAAATCCTTTAGTATGTTCCAAAGGTGACCAATTTCGGTCATGTCATTCCATTTATATTATTTCTTCCTCATTTTTCTTGTCCTCGATAAACACCCATTTAGCCCGACTAGCCACAATTGGGCTCCACCATATCTCTTGCTTCATCTCCCCTAACTTAGAATATTAGTTCCTAGGATAGTTTATTGTTAGGATTACTTGTTTTGCGTTTTTGGTTTGATCTTAAATGTACTCTTGTTTGTATTGGAATGCAATAAAATGAAATTTATTTATGTTTCCGTCCATATCTTATCTTTGTCCATATTACTTCCTTGAGAGTTATTATCTTGTGCTCTACTGTTGTCCCTTTTGATTCAGACAAAAAGTTGGAGAGAAACTAGAAAATTATCTCCAAAAAATAAAACATAATATAACTTCTAAAAGAACAATATTAAAAAGAATGAATCAATAAGTTAGGAGGAGATATCAGAAACCTGTAAAACATATTGCACTCACTCAAGGGGAGCTTATTTAACTATAATAAAATAATCAAGTTGTAAAACATATTGCACACATTCAAGGGGAGCTTATTTTACTACAATGAGATAGCTTTGTCATCATATAAAAGAGCGAGATTGTTAGTGTAAATGCATAGTTTTGATGATAAATAAAACTTGATTAAGTTATATTAATGAATAGTTGTCAAGTGTTTAAGTATGCAGAAATAGGTTGCAGAAGCATAAAAATATGCAAATGAGGAAGAAATAGAAGAAGAAATAAGGAACTTCAAATCTTGTTGATAGTTAGATGCATTGGACAAATGAAAGACTTAAGACAAAGATGAAGTAGCAAATTAATCATCCATGCCACAAGGACCTATACAAACTATGTCATATTGACTACTCAGACAAAAGCCAAAGAAGAAGCTGTAATCAAAATTCTATTCGTACACAATCTAAAGCTTGCCCAAATCAGTCACGGACAAAGAAGAGTGAAGTAGAAGTTTGTTTGAAGCTTCAAGGCAGATGTCTCAAACAAATGCACGAGGCTACGTACAAAGCAAAGTGAAGAGTAATTTCATTAGAAAACTCAAGGCAACAATCATAGACAAATGCAGAAGACAAAGATGAGCTTTAACAGTTCAGTAAGTTTCTCCAAAACTTACTTCGAGTAAATGTGATAAAGCACTGGACAGAGTAGAATAAGAAAACTGCATCTGATTAAGAATGGCTAAGCAAAATATGTCCAAAATTTACTTTAGGTAAATTAAATGAAGTGGGGGACAAATTGAATTGGGAGAATTTGCCCAAATTTAATGCCTTCTTCCTAAAACCATGAAATAGACAACTACAAACACTTCCTTGCCCAATGCATGCCTGAAGAAGAAACCTACCTTCTCACTTGAGGCAAGAATAGTGCTGCAAGCATTCCAGTTATTAAGAATTAACTAAGGAGATGACAATTTCAAAAGAGCTAATTTGAACGGTTATCTATGATTAATAGAGGTCACCTACCACCAACTACTAAAATTAAAAGCAGATATAAATGGAGTAAAGCTGGATGAGAAAAACAACTTTGAGAAAAAGAAATATTGATTGCTTATTCTATTCAGAGCTACAACCTTCATTCGTCCTTAAATAGAATTGAGGGCCTTCGTACTTAATCTTTCTATGTCATTTTTGAAAGGCCTCCAATTATTTTTTCAGAAGATTATTTACCTCTACATTTAAAGCTTCAAAATTTTCCCTTGAGCTTACAGTGAGATATCTATAAAGTGTGCTTAAACTTTTACATCCTTTCATCTCTATAATTGCCTTGAGCCAGTAAGTGTTGACTAGGTTCAAGAAGAGTTGTGATTGTCTTAGTGTAGATAAGAGCTATCTGGTTTACGCCCCCTAGAGATAGAATCTAGAAGAGTGCTAGATGCACTGGTTTACACCCTCTAGAGTTGATTTAGAAGAGTACTAGGAGCATTATTGTATTAGTGAGATAGTAGGACCTAAGACACTAAGAGGAAAGTGTGCTTGGAAGAGTGGAGTAGGGATGATTGCCCGAACCATTATAAAAATATCTATCTTATTTTCTTGCATGATTACTGTTTGATTGCCTTATTTGCTAGAGGGATGGTATATCTGAAAGGGGTTAAGAAAATTTTTTTAATTCCCAATTCACTTCACTCCTCTTGGGTATTTGCCTTCCTTTTGGGACCAACATCCCATTTAATTTTAATTCTTTCTCTCCCATAATCTTAACTTTTTCTCTTAATTATCTCTTCCTTTCTTTCTCTCCCTTTCGCTTAATTTAAAATATCTCTCCCCCCTTTTTGTCATTGTCAAAAAAGGCATAGAGGGAAACAAAAATGAAAAATGCATACTACACAAAGAACATAGTTGCAAGACATACAAGTTCATTGCATTGACTTGCATTTTAGTACAAACAGAGTTACATAAGATATATGCATCTCAGTATAAACTTGTAGTAAACTAGGGAATGTGGCAAAGCTCGATTATGATCCTTCAAAGAAATTTGAAGGCGGGCGTAGGCAAGCATCCATTACTTTTGGATGCTGGATGGGAAGGTGAGGGGAAGGAGGGGGTTAGATGATGAGAAGAAAATGGAAGAGGTGGCTATTGCTGCTATTGTGCTCTCTTCTTCCTTCCCTTCATTTGCCTCTAGAAATGGTTGAAGGGTCTTATGTAAAGATAAATCTCATTTTCTCTAAAGCTAAAAAAATTTAAGAATATTGCTTCATTATTCATTCTACTCTTCGATGGACTAAGTCATCAAATTTTCTACTTTTGCTCTCTTTACTTTTGAACTTGCGTCTCATAGACGCAATTTCTCCTTTTGCTTTCCCCAAAGCAGTATATAGGATTGGGGTAGGGATAATATAAGCTAAGCAAGGAAAGATAATGATAATGATGTTGCATGGTATAAGTTTGATGATAATAAATAGGCATTTGCTAAAAATAGGAGAATAACTGGGTTTCTAATGAATGTGAATTCAATTTCAGCAATAAAACAAGGTTGTAGCCTTGGAAATGAAATTCAAACATAGAATACAAAGGGTTCGTTCAGTATGAAATAAAGAATCAGAGATTTTGGATGATAAGACAAGTTTCAGACTATATGAAATAAGGGTTGTGGCATTTTGGACGATATGAAATAAAACATCAACATTTTAGATGATATGAGGGTTTTACACAGTCTAAAATTATAATTTCAAATGATATGAAGGATTTCAAACATAGAGATAAGTTTTAGACAAAATCTCAACATTTCAAAGAATGATTTCAGATAAAAAATGTAGGGTGCATTCCTATGCATATATATATATATATTAGTCATTACTAATTCTTTCCTTATATTATAGAAAATCTCTAATGGCAATGACTTAGTAAAAATATCAGCAAGTTAAGCATTCATAGGCACATATTCCAAACATATGTTATGCTTTTCTACATGATCACTAATAAAATAATGTCTAATCTTTATATGCTTTGTATGAAAATGTAAAACAAGTTTTTTGGTTAAGCAAATGGCACTTGTATTATCACACCTTATAGGTATATCCCTATAGTTCAAACCATAATCCAAAAGTTTTTGTTTCATCTAAAGCTATTGTGCACAACAACTTCTAGCAGTTATATATTCAGCTTCTGTAGTAGAGAGAGCAACATTAGTTTGCTTCTTAGAATACCATGAAACTAAAATATTTCTTAGAAACTGATATATTTTACTAGTGCTCCTCCTATCAATTTTATATCCTCCAAAGTCCTCATTTGAATATCCAACCAATTCAAAACCAGCTCCTTTTGGATAACAGAGCTCAAGACTTGGTGTATCAACTAGATAATTAAAGATTCACTTAATTGCAGTTTGGTATGACTCTCTTGAACTAGACTAAAATCTAGCACGTAATCATATAATAAATAGAATATCAGGCCTAGATGCAATCGAATAAAGAAGTGAACCAATCATACTACAATATAACTTTTGATCTACAAGTTTACCCTTCTTGTCCTTATCTAATCTTGTTCAAGTGCTCATTAAAGTGTTTACAGCCTTCATTTCCTCCATCTTGAATTTCTTGAGCATGTCTATTGTATACTTAGATTGACAGATATAGTTTTCATCATCTTTTTGCTTGATTTGCAATCCTAGGAAGTAATTTAGCTTGCCCATCATGCTCATTTTGAATTTAGCCTGCATAATTCTTGAAACATCTTGACATAGAGTTCAATTAGTAGCACCGAGTATAATATCATCTAATAAAACTTGAACTATCAAGATATCCATGCCAACATGTTTTATGAACAATATAGTATCAACTTTTCTTTTCTTCAAATGATGATCACTTAAAAATATACTTAAGTTTCATGCCAAGCTCTTGGAGCTTGCTTAAGTAAATAAAGTGCTTTGGTGAGTTTGTATACGTGGTCAGTTTGATCATCACATTCAAAATTAGGAGGTTGCTCTACATATACCTCATCATTTAGATACCCATTTAGGAATGTACTTTTTATATCCATTTGAAATAGTCAAAAGTTCCTATAGGATGCAAATGCAAGTAACATCCTAATGGCTTCTAACCTTGCTACAGGGGCATAGGATTCTTCAAAATCAATTCCCTCTTCTTGGGAATACCCCTTAGTAACTAGCCTTGCCTTATTTCTGATAACAAGTCCACTTTCATCTAGTTTATTTCTAAAAACCCACTTAGTACCAATTATGGCAGTATGTTTAGGTCTTGGATACAATTCCCATACTTCATTTCTTTCAAATTGGTCAAGCTCTTCTTGCATAGCAATGATCCAATTTTCATCATTTAGACTTTGATCAATACTAGTGGGCACTATGTTAGAGATAAAGGCATAATGACCACAAATGTTTTGCATGGATTGTCTTGTCCTAACCTCATCATAGATATCACCTATCACTTGATTTCTAAGATGGGCACTAATGAGCTTCAAATCAGTAAGAGGTTGATAGGGAATATTACCTGCACTTTTCTCCTCTTCACTTTCTGAATCTTACTTATCTTTATGCTTGTAAGTACCTTCTCCCCCCTTCATTTTGTAATTGTAGCTTCTTCATTCTCTTTTTGATTCATCTGCTTCACTATCAGACTCCTTTCTTGGGGTTAAACTAGTTTCATAAAACTTAACATGCACTGACTCCTCTACAATTTTAGTTTTCTTATTGAAAACTCTAAAAAAGAAACAAAAACCAACCTTCTAGTGCAGGAGTATGAATACTTCATCATGAAAGAATCAATGACTCACAAGGAGATACCTCCACAAGTGGTGAAGAGGATGAAGACATAGTTATGATCACTAGAAGATTCAAAACAATGATGGTAAAGAAAATGTCTAGAAATAGCTTAAGAAATTTCAAAAATAAAGACAAGAAGAAGGAGATCCCCATATGTTACAATTGTAGCAAACTAGGACACATGAGATTTGATTGTCCTGAACTTGATAAGAAGTAAGGAGATCAACAATAGAAAAAGTACAAATCTTACTTTGATAAGAAGAAGAACAACACCAACAATAAAAATAGAAGCAACAAAAGATATAAAAAGAAAAAGGTTGCATAGGAGACGTTGGAAAATATCATAAAGCACAAATCAACACACTCTCACCAAAGACAAGAAATCAGGAGGAACACTTCACAAGCATCAACTTCTTGGTAATCCATGAAAATGAGGTAAAATTAGAAATAAAAATTTCCAATCTTGAAGAAGTTCTAGAAGAATTATAAGGCTTTGAAAGCCAAGCATAGGGAGACAAAAAAGGAGCTTGATAAAATAAAAATTGAATGCTCCCAAGTAAGAGAAGAAAACTCCAAGCTTAAGTTTAGCCAAAACACCATAAATGAACTTGAGCAAGTCAAGGCAAAAAATCATGCACTAAAAAAGACCTTAACATCCACCTTGTTAAAAATGAAACCAAAGAAGGAAGGTGGAAAAAATCAGGAGAAAAAGAATTATGATTCTGGAAGAAAATAAAGACCCAATCAAAACCTCATTTGGGTACCTAAGTCTCTTGCAAATGTTGCAAATGCAACTTATTCTCAAAACGATGGAATAGTGGCAGCTAAGAAGTAATGGGTACCAAAATTTTCTGCTACTAACCCACCTGTACCCATTCTCAAATGAGTATAAAAAATTAAAGCTTAACCTTGTCTATGCAAGTGTGCTTGTGAGCCACAAAAGTAGCACATGGTTCATTGACAGTGGTTGCTCAAGGTACATGATAGAGGAAAGAGAGCTATTGACATGGCTTAAAGCAAATAATGGTGGAATAGTTACCTTTGGGGATAATGAAAATGATAGAGTGGTTAGGCTTGGTAAGGTCGGTTATTGATTCACGTTCAAGTATACATAATCACAAATAATATATATGATGAGTTGAGTATCATCCCATGAATAGTTATTTTATTACCATACTAAGTACCAAAATTGTATCGAATTTGCAATATTTGGCAACTTGATTTTCAAAGATGCTAAAAGGACTAAATCTAAATAACACAATGAAACTATCTAAGAAACATGTCACAAGAGCAAGTGAGGAAAAATCAATGGGAAAGATATCTTGGGTTTTAACTTCCTTTAACAAATCAACTTGTATTGATACATTACATTGATTAAATTATAATTCTTCTCATCGTCAATCGGATGCACTAAAATATCTACCACTCTTTCTCAAGTGCTATGATAGGTGTGTCTATGGATGTGACCTATTATGTGTCCATGCAAATCAACATCAATAAACCCATTAAGCTTAGTCATCTATCCATGTGTGATATATGCCCACTCTCAATTCTAGATCATCGCTAATAGGGATTGAACATGTACAATGGCTATCTCTAGTCATCATTATATCATATGTTCCCCCATTCAAGAGTTTATTCCTAATTCATCTTTCTCAATCATGAATTATGAATCTCACTTCATACACATGGTGGCTAATCACATGCATGCATTAGGCATAGAAGGGAAGAAACAATGAGAAAGAAGATAATCTAAATCAAACATTAAGCATCGATACAAGATTCATTGCTAGGATCCATCTCACCCTAGATAAAAGAAATTTAGAACATCATAATTGAATCGAAATCAACTAAATAATTAACAAACATCTTCATGATTCAAATCTAAACTTTGAATCCAAATACAAAGGATGAACTAAATTGAAAGAGATAGAAGATTAAAGTTGTAGCAAACTCTTTCCCCTTGATGCTTGAATGATCTTCCTTGATTTTCTTCTTTAATTTCCTTCACCACAAATTTATTTGGACGTGCACACCTTTCTATTTTTTTCACTCCCCAATATGGATGTGTGAATCCATTTTTATAACCTTAGAAGTAGGGTTTTGGTATACTCCTCCACAAATAGCAACACCTCTTGTGCATAAAAATCCTCTTCTAATAATAACTCAAGCATCGACATGAAAAGATAGTGTCCCAAAAGCTTTAACGCATAAGAAATGGGATTTCTAAAAATAAATTAAGTTTCTGCATGTCCTAAACCCTAAAAATAGCTGCTTCCACACTTTTAACCACTTCACAATTCCGCAACTTCTAAAATCAATTCTAAACTGCAGTTCCAATTTGACCATGTACATGATCTTGAAGCAGTTTACATAACTCTGAAGCAGTTTACATAACTCTGAAGCTTGAGTTTTTCCCTTGAATGCATCTCTGAAAACTTAATTCTTCTTTGAACTTACTTCTAAATTCACTGAAACCTCTAAAATCCCTTCAGAAGCTTGCTCTCATACATGACTTTGAAGTTGGGATTCTTTTGTAATCATTCCTCTGAAACCACATCTGAACTGCATTGCTGACCTTTGAAAGTGCCACTGCAATTTGATCTACGTAGCTTTCGAAACCTCTAAAAAACTTGGAATTACTTTTGATTTTAGATTCTCTTGTTATGCTTCTCTAGAGGTTTTGAAACTGCAATTTAGACCCTTTAAAGCTCGTGAATGCTAACAAAAATGCCTTTCAGAACTAGTAAACTTTTTCAGAGGTTCGAAAACTCCACTTCAAAGCCTTTGAAGCTTTTGAATGCAAATTGAAACACTTTCAGAGCTTCTGTACTTGATTTTGTCTTTAGATTCCTTTGTAGGCTAACTTTAGAGGTTTTGAAACTTCTCTTTAGAACCTCTAAAGATTAAGTTGTTGCAGTTGAGACACATTCAGAGCTTGTAATCTTCTTTAGAGGTTTGTATCTTTTACTTTAGAATCTCTGAATTCTCTTAGTGCTAGTTGAAGCTCCTTTAGAACCTCTGAAGTTATTTCTAGAAGCTCTAAAATAGTAGAATTGCTTTCTCAGTTATGACTCTGAAATCACTTTGTGTAGCCATTTTGAAACACCTTCAAACCCTCTCAAGTTGCTTATAGAGTCTCCAAAGCTCTGGATGCAATTTTAGTGTTTTAGCATTAACTTCCTCATTTGATAGCCAAAACACATGATTCTTGATGTGTTGGACAAATAATTAGAAGTGCTACAAATTTGGTAGTGAAAATTTTATCTAAGGAAGCTTCTACATTCCCAAAAAGTGCCTCAAAGTGATACCTTTATCTTGTTTAGCTCCATTTTGACAGGTTTTTACATTTGAAACAAAAACAAACTATGTTAAATGCAATATTTAATCAAATGTGATGAAATCTTATCAATTGAGGATCCAAAACATGTGACTTAGTATCAAAATGTGATAACTTATGAGCTTATCATCGACCAACTACAATCTACTATAATTTTAAATGTTTTATTAGTAGAGGGATTGAAACATAACCTACAGAGTGTCAGTCAATTTTGTGACAATGGTTACAAGGTTGTGTTTAAATCTCAAATTTATTCTATATTAGATGAGTCAAAATCAGTTGTAGCACTTGGAAGAAGTCACGAAAATGTATATTTAGTAGATTCATGTGATATCCAAGCCAAGTGTCTTGTTACAAGCAATCTTGTTACAAGCAATGATGAATTCTTATTGTGGCATTAAAGATTATGACATGCAAGCAAAGATATGATTGAAAAGACATACAATAATGACCTTATTGTTGGCTTACCAAAGTTGAATTTGCCAAAAATGTGTTGTGTGATGTTTGCTTAAAAGCAAAGCAAGTAAAAGGATTTTTCAAACCTCAAAAGGAAGTATACACAACTAAGCCACTTCAACTACTACACACGGATCTTATTTGACCAACAAAAACTAGGAGTCTTGGAGGAAAATATTATGCATATGTCATTGTAGATGACTTCTCTAGATGTACCTAGATAGTACGTCTTGCACCAAAAGATAAAGTTTTTTCATTATTTGAAGTCTTTACCAAATGTGTACCAAATGAATAATGCTCTCATATCATTTCCATAAAGAGTAATCATGGTGGAAAATTTGAGAATCAAAAATTCATTGCAATCTATGAAAACAATGGCATTCTTCAAACATTCTCTGCACTAAGAACTCCCTCAACAAAATGGAGTAGCTGAGAGGAAAAATAGATCCTTATAAGAGATGACAAGGACAATGTTGAGTGAATATGAGATGTCTCAATATTTTTGGAATGAAGTAATGAATATTGCATATTACATCATAAATCGAATTTATATTAGGCCAATACTCAACAAAACTGTATTTAAACTATATTATGACAGGAAGCCAAATATCTCACATTTCCATACTTTTGGTTGTAAATGTTTTGTTCATAATAATGGAAAGGAAAACCTTAGTAAATTTAATAACAAATCTAATGCAGGGATTTTCCTTGGATATTCCATTATTAGCAAGGCATTTAGATTCTACAAGTCGAGAAATATGATTGATGAGAAGTCTGTCCATGTAAAGTTTGATGAAAGTGCTAAGCCTTCAAGAAGATTTAGTGATTTAAATGATGACATAGGTGAAATCACAACATATGTGGAGAAATGAGCTACAAGATAAAGAAAAAGAAACTCCACAATCAAAGGCAGAGCTGGACGAAGCAAAAACACAATTCAAACTATCTACTAGTGAGTTAAATGATGAAGGTAACAATTCTCTTCCTAAGACTACAGGTTCATGCATGCTCATCCTGAAAACCAAATAATTGGTGATATATATGATGGAGTTAGAACTAGATCCTCATATAACAAAGTATATGACAATTTTATCTTTATTTCTCAACTAGAGCCAACATGTATTAAACAAGCCTAAGAAGATAAAATTTAGATTATGGCTATGCAAGAAGAGTTGGATTAATTCAAAAGAAATGATATATGGACTCTTGTTCCAAGACCATCCTATCAATCTGTAATAGGAATTAAATGAATCTTTAAGAAAAAATTAGATGAATGTAGAATAGTTGTGAGAAATAAAGTAAGATTAGTAGTAAATAAGTACTATTAAGAAGAACAAAGGGGTACTATCAAGAAGAAAGAATAATTTTGAAGAGTCATATGCCCCTATTACTAGGATAGAAGCCATTAGAATGCTACTAGCTTCTGCATCCTTTATGGATTTTAAGTTATATCAAATGGACGTCAAAAGTGCATTCTTAAATAGATTCATAAATAAAGAGGTATATGTGGAACAACCCCTTGGGTTTGAAGATCCTCATGGTCCAAACCATGTCTTCAAATTCAAGAAAGCCTTCTATGGTTTTAAATAGGCTCCTAGAGCTTGATATGAGAGACTAAATAAGTTCTTGATTGAAAAAGGATTTACTAGGGGTAAATTAAATACCATACTCTTCATTAAGCATGACATGAAAGATATTTTGATTATCCAAATTTATATTGATAATGTTGTATTTGTTGCTACTAATGACAAATTATTTCATGAGTTTTCTAAAGTCATACAGGAAGAATTTGAAATGAGCTTGATGGGAGACTTGAACCTCTTTTTGTGTTTACAAATTAAGCCACCAAGCTAAACACACCAAAGAAATCCTAAAGAAGTTTGAATTGGAAAACTTCAATGAGCACATTAATCAAGATGGATAAAGATGAAAAAGGTAAATCCGTTTGCCAAAAACTTTATAGAAGTGTGATAGGATCTCTATTGTATTTAACTGCTAATAGACCCAATATCATGTTTAGTGTTTCCATGTATGCTAGATGCTGATTAGCTCCTAAAGAATCACATCTTATAGTTGTTAAAAGAATATTTAGATACCTTTTAGATACACCAAACCTTCATTTATGATATCCAAAAGGTTCAAATTTTGAATTAGTAGGGTACTAAGATACAAACTTTGTGTGGTATAAAGTAGATAGAAAGAGTACCTCAATGTCATGTCAATTTTTTGGAAGCATGATCATATCATGGTTCTTTAAGAAACAGACATCCGTTGCATTATCAATTACTAAAGTCGACTATGTAGTTGCAGGTAGTTGTTGTGCACAGATTCTTTGGAAGAAACATCAATTGGGTAACCATGGATTGAAATATGTTAACACACCCATTAGGTGTGACAATACTAGTGTTATAAATTTGACAAAAAACCCAGTACTGCATTCAAGAACTAAACATATAGAGGTTAGACAACATTTTATTAGAGACCATGTACAAAATCATAATATCTGCTTGGAATATGTATCAACTAAAGATCAATTAGTAGATATTTTCATTAAGCCAATCCCAAAGGATAGATTTTGCAAAACTAGAAGGAAGCTAAGTGTTGAACCATGTTAACTAGCTTGATTTTGATGACAAACATTCTTAACTAAGTTTATTTTGATAATGAACAAAGACATGAGTGAAACATTAAGGTACTTACAAATTGTTCTCAAGAATATTGCAAAAATATTAACTTATGCTTAACTTGAGAATAACCTTTATGATGAAAAAAGGAAGACATAAAGTAAATGCTCTTTCAAAATTAAGTATATAAATTTCACATATACTTAAATCAAGAAAATAGAAATTCTGAAGTGTTGAAGACATGCTTTGGAGCCAATAGAAGCAACTTTGGAATCATTTTAACGTGTTTCAAAGCAAATTGGATTACTTCGGAGACTTCTCAATGAACTTTGGAGAAAACGGTTAATGCTTCGGAATTGTCGTAGTATGGTTTGGAGACATTCAGACAAGCTTCAGAGATCTAATAGTAGGCTTCGGAATAAATCACTCAAGGCTTCAGACAAGTTTTTGAGTAAACACAACAAGCTTCGGAGCAAATTGGAAAGCATCAGGGTCTTCATAGGCACACTTCGAAGTAAAATGAAAAGCTTTGGAATTGTTATAATGCACTTTAGAGTCATTACAGAGAAGCTGACAAGTTTCAAAGTGTCATAGCATACTTCGAAGAAAAGTACAAGACAAGCTTCGGAATCTTCACAGCATATTTCAGAGTTGTCACAAGCACACTTTGAAGTGTTTTTCAAAGCTTCGAAAGTGTTACAACATACTTCGGAGATAATCAAGAAAGCTTTGGAACTGTTAAGTATGCTTCAAAGTTGTTATAGAAGTTTCAAAATTGTAGAGTACACTTTGGAAACAACAAGACAAGCTTTGGAGTTAGTAATCTATGTTTCAGAGTAAACAGATATGCTTTGGAGATCTTAGAGTTATGTTTCAGAGTAAATTCAAACAAGCATTGGAGTAAAAAGACCCACTTTAGAGTCCATGAAGCCTCACTTCAGAGATAATAACCTAGCTTCGGAGATGTTAAACAAAGCTTCCAATTACTTTTCTGAAAGCATTAATAGTTAAGAAAATCCAAACTTCTCTTTGCAATGAACTATCGCAAATAAGAAGGATTATAATCACTTTGAAGAATTTCAAGAAAAATAAATCAAGTCATTCGAAATCTTTCAAAACATCAATTATTTACTCATTCCTTCGGAGTAACTGAAGAAGCAACTTTGGAACACAGTGAGGAAAGTGAACATTGAGAAAAATCATCAATAAAGTTGTAGACTGATACCAGATTATAGCAAAGTTAAACGTTAGACAAAAGATAAGGTAAAGAAAAATGCTTTTGAATGTTTGAATGTCTGCCAAAATTAGTAACGGAAAAATCTCTATCAATCTATAAAAGAGAGATTCAGAAGAAAAAGAGAATAATGATTGAATATCATTGAATATATATGAGAGATCAAAGAAGCTTAAGTTTTGAGCATTTAAAATCTTCCTTCAAAGTTCAACTCCAATGGATACAACTCTGTCAGAGCTCTTAAAGTCTAAATCTCCTCTCAATCAAGGAGTTTGAATCTTTCACTTTTATTGCTTATTCATTTACTTAAAGTTCTGAATTTATGTACAAGTCTGCCTAAGTAATAGGCATTAATTTGTACACTTCAATTTAGTAGTTGGCAACACAAGTAGAGTGCTTGATGTTTATGTATTGAGATAAGCAAGTAGGGAACTTGCTGAAAGGGTATAAGTTTGTTGGTGAGCTTTGAAAACCAATAAGTTGAGAAAGTTTTTGGTTAGCTTGGAAAACTAGTAAGTTGGTTGGTGAGCTTGTTATAAAACCAATATGTATTTGATCAGGTTGATTAAGGTATTAGTGAAACTTGAGTTTAGTAGAGGAGACTGACTCAGAAAAGTGGAGTAGGAACCTAGGAAGGGACGAACCACTATAAAAATCTTGTGCTATGTATTTTGCAATCTGTTTCACTCATTCATTTAGCACCAAAATAGTTTGATTTGACCAAAAATTTTAAAAGCTTAATTCACCCCCCTTCTTGATCTACCATTGTATAAGGGACCAATAAGTGGTATCAATGAAGGCTTCACTAGTTAAATTTTGATTGCCTATATATTAACTTTTGAAGAGATTCAAATGGCCGGTATGTTCCACAATACATCTGCTGAAGGACAATCTACTTCCATACCCTCTCTATTCGTTGGAACCAATTACGAGTATTAAAAAATGACAATGCAAAATTTCTTAACTGCCATAGATTACTAGTTGTGCCTCTACTGTGCTTTAACCTCCTTTGAGTTTGAAACTATTTCTACATATTATTCAGCCAAAGGAATCTGGGATAAATTCAAGTAGTACATGAAGGTACAAACCAAGTAAAAGAGACTAAAATAAATAATCTAGTGTAGGAATATGAAGCCTTCTCTATGAAGGAATCAGAAAACATTTCTGAAATGTTTGGAAGATTTCAGAAAATCACGAATAATTTAAAGAGCTTAGGAGAAAAATATGAAGAGACCAAGCTAGTAAAGAAAATATTGAGATCTCTACCTAGACACTGGATGGCTAAAGTGATTGCTATACAAGAAGCAAAATATTTAACAAAGGTGACAGTAGAAGAACTCATGGGATCACTCATGATCCATGAAGCACTAATGAATCAGAAAGCATGAGATGAAGTCAAAGGCAAGAAAACAATAGCTTTATAAGCAGAATCAAAAATTGAAGAATCTTCAAAAGATGCCTCAACCTCTGAAGATGATGAGGATATGGCAATGATAACCAGAAGATTCAAAAACATGTTAAAGAAGAAAAGATTTGAAAACAATTCCAAGAACTTCAAGAGTAAAGATAAGAAAAAGAAAGTTCCAATTTGTTACAACTGCAACAAGCTCGGGCATATGAACTTTAATTGCCTAGAACTAGACAAAAAGCAAGAAGACAAGAAGAAAAAGTATAACTCTTACTTTGACAAAAAGAATGTTTCTAATAGTGGGAAATTTGAAAAGAAGAAGAAAGCTACAACTGCATGAGAAACTCTAGAAAATATGATGCAAGAAAGCTCAAGTGAAGAAGAAGAAGAAAATGAAGCTCAATTCAGCTCACTCAGCTCCAAAGAAAAGGGTTGAGAAGAACATCATATAGAAATGCTTCATGGCTATCCACAATGATGGGGTAAATCTGAAACTTAAAATTTTTTATATTGAAAAATTATTAGAAGAACTATATTCAGATTTCAAAGCACTAAAAGCTAAACACAAGGAAACTAAAAGAGAACTTGAAAGAATAATTAATGAATGCTTTAAATTAAAACAAGAAAACACATTGCTCAAAACTGATCAAAATATCAATATAGAACTTGAGCAAATTAAAGCAAAAAATCATACTCTTAGAAGAACCTTAACTACTACCTTATTCAAACTTAAAACAAAGAAAGATATAGAAACTGAAAGAAAGAAAAATCATAAAAGAAAATCAAAACCCAAACAAAATATGATTTGGATTCTTAAAATAGTTGCTAAAGTAGTAAATGCAACAATGTATCTAGAAAATAGATTAGTAGCATCTAAAAAGTAATAGATGCCAAAGTATTATACTACTAACCCACCTGGACCCATTCCTAAATGGGTACAAAAAATTATAGCTTAATTTCATTACTATAGGTGTGTTTAAGAGCCACAGAGAATAACAAGTGGTACATTGATAGTAGTTGCTTAAGACACATGACAGGATAAAGGGAGCTGTTTACAGAATTAATAGCTAAAAATGGAGGAACAATTACCTTTGGGGATAATGGAAAAGGTAAAGTGGTAAGAATTGGTAAAATTGGCCAACCTCCCTCTATTACAATTTCAAATGTTTTTTTAGTAGAATGATTGAAACACAATCTTTTAAGTATAAGTCGATTCTATGATAATGGTTACAAAGTTGTGTTTAAATATCATACTTGTTCAATATTAGATAGTTCAAATTCAGTTGTAGTACTTGGAAAGAGACATGGAAATGTGTATTTGGTGATTTATGTGATATCCAAGTCAAATATCTTGTTGTTAATGAAAATAAACCCATGTTGTGGCATAAAAGACTGAGACGTGCCAAAAAGAATCTGATTGAAAGATTATATAATAAAGATCTAGTTGTTGGCTTACCAAAACTCAAATTTGACAATAAATTATGTGATGCTTGCATGAAAGTCAAGCAAACAAAAGAATCATTCAAATCAAACCAAAAAGTATACACAACCAACCCTCTTCAGTTGCTACTTATGGATTTAGTTAGTCCAACAAGAACAAGAAGCCTTGGAGGAAAACATTACACATATGTCATTGTAGATGATTTTATTAGATTTACCTGGATAATATTTCTAACATCCAAAAATGAAGCCTTTTCATTCTTTGAAGTATTTTCTGTGTACAGAATGAATAAAGCCCTCATATAGTTTCCATAAGGAGTGATCATGGTGGAGAGTTTGAAAACTATAGATTCACTAATTTCTGTGAAAATAATGGAATTCTTCATACTTTCTGTGCATAAGGAACACCTCAATAAAATGGAGTAGTTGAAAGGAAAAACAAATCCTTGCAAGAGATGGTAAGGATAATATTGAGTGAATATAGTCATCCACAATATTTTTAGGTTGAAGCAATGAACATAGCATGTTATATTATTAACAGAATCTTTGATAGATCCATACTCAACAAAACTCTATTTGAATTATACTATGGCAAGAAACCAAATATTTCATATTTTCATGCTTTTGGTTGTAAATGCTTTATTCTTAACAATGGCAAAGAAAACCAAGGAAAATTGAAGACAAATCTGATAAAGGCATCTTCCTTGGTTATTCTATTGTTAGTAAAGCATTTAGAGTCTACAATCCTAAAAGTAAGATTGTAGAGGAATCTATTCATGTAAAATTTGATGAAAATACTAATTCCTCTAGGAGGATAAGTGATTTTAATGATGAGATAGGTGAAAAAATAACTTTAGTAGAGAAAATGAAAATACAAGATAAAGAAGGGGAGCCCTCTCAATCAGAAACACAGATAGATGAAGAAGAAACAGACAATGGACCATCCATCACTGAGGTAAACAATGAAGGTAACGATATTTTTTTCAAAGATTGGAGATTTATGTATGATCACCCAAAAAGTCAAATAATTGGTGACATATATGACAAAGTTAGAACTAAATCTTCTTATCACCAAGTATGTGGCTTTTTGGTTTTATTTCTTAAATAGAACCAACTTGCATAGAATAAGATTTAGAAGATGAAAACTAGATTTCAGCTATGCAAGAAGAATTAGACCAATTCAAAAGAAATAATGTTTGGACTATTGTTCTAAGACCTAATCATCAATTTGCAATAGGAACTAAAAGGGTCTTTAAGAACAAATTAGATGAATCTCGAATAGTAGTAAGAAAGGAAGCAAGATTAGAAGCAAAGGGGTACTATCAGAAGTAAGGCATTGATTTTGGAGAATCATATGCTCCTATTTCAAGAATTGAAGCCATTACAATGCTTCTTGCATTTGCATCTTTTATGAATTTCAAGTTATATTAGATGGATGTAAAGAGTTCATTCTTAAATGGATTTATTAATGAAGAGGTCTATGTAGAACAACCACCTGGGTTTGAAGATCCTCATAACCTAGATCATGTATTCAAACTTAAGAAAGCCCTCTATGGTTTAAAATACTCTCCTAGAGCCTAGTATGAAAAGTTAAGCAAATTTCTCATTGAGAAAGGGTTTTCAAGAAGCAAAGTTGATACTACACTCCTCATTAAGCATGTAACAAAAAATATTCTTATAGTTCAAGTATATGTTGATGATATAGTATTTGGTGCAACTAATGAAAATCTTTGCAAAGAATTTTCTAAGACAATGCAGGGAGAATTTGAAATGAGCTTGATGGGTGAACTCAACTTCTTCTTGGGACTGCAAATTAAGCAGATGAAAGAAGGAATCTTCATTCACCAAGCCAAATATACAAAAGAACTGCTAAAGAAATTCAACATTAAAGATGAAAAAAGGTATGGGACGCTAATAAGTACTTCAATAAAAATGGACAAAGATGAAAGAGGTAAGTCTATTTGCTAAAAACTTTACAGAAGCATGATGGGATCTCTGCTATATTTATGTAAGCCTTGCTCACCTGGGGCCGTTACTCCATTTTACACCATAAATCCACATGATCATACCATGATTTTCCCACTTCGAGGTTGGGTTGCTTTGATATTTATTTTTTAGTTCACCTAATTTCTACAAAAAAATAGATAGAGTCTCCCTTAAAAATAGGCTTGTCCACTATTTGGTCAAGATCGGGCACAAGAAATGATGAGGAAGAAATAAATGCAAATGGAGCGATGTGACCGGAACTGGCCGCCTTTGGAAAATACCAAAGGATTTTTCCATTATTATTAATTTTCCTCAATTGAATACATTTGCTGTGTACATCAGAAAATTGTGTGTTCACATCCCAGACCACA
>JAYJMB010000026.1:0-18662 GCA_036873735.1 Pouteria campechiana
TCTGTTCACTTGGATCACTTGTAATGGGGCCTTGGGTTTGGCTAATAAAGAAAAGAAGTAAGAATTCACAAAGTAAGAGATCATAACTGAATTGCACATGAATGTTCACTCTCTTGACTTTTTGTTTAGGTTTTCTCTATTTTATTTTTACAATTATGGGTTGTATTACTACCACACCCCAACCTTGTTTTCTTTTGAGTTCACAGAGATTTGTTCCCCCCAATTAAAAGATGATTCCTTACTTAATCCTTTTCTTTTGACATTCTTCTTTTCAATTCCCCCAAACTTAATTTCTTTTGCTTCGATCATACCTCTTTAACAACAGTATGCATAGAATATATCTCTTATAGGTAAAGCATGGTTTTCAGGCTGAAAGGGTCTACATGATGAGGCTAAAGAAACAAAATTGAATGGTGGTCTTTCACATGTATTGCATATGTCATTCTTTCATTAAGGTTCAAAGGGGACACTAGTGACATGATGTTCTAGGTTAGCTTGAAAGACTCAAATTGATCAAAGAATGCCTAAATCTTTTCCAAGTAAATATTTTATCTAGGATTTCACCTTAAGGTATAATCAAACAAGTTTTAGCATGCTCATGTCAGCCAAACTATGTCACTGAATTTACAAAATCATCAATTGATCAACATACACTTCACATGATAATGACATTATCTGCTTAATAAAATTTTCTTCAGTCATGAAAAAGGACTTATCACAAGAATCATTAAATCAAAAGATAATATCTATCCTTCATTCTAAATCATGTGCAGTGGTAATCAAAACTCAACAAATATTACTGAACATCAAGAGAGAATCCATCCTAGTTAGTTCCATCATGTTAGCAAAATTGCTCTTGAATTTTCTTTAGGTAAGTCATCAAAAGTTAAGCTCATTAAAAGTATACCTAAATTCAAAAGCATTTGCCTAGAAACTGAACTTGAATCCAAATCTCAAAACACACCCCTAACTTAAACTAAAAATTATCCTCAAATGTGAAATAATGAAAGATGATTAAGTTCAAAGACTTCCATAGAAGAGTGCATTCTCATCCTTTCCTTCTAGAGCTAACTTGGCATCATCTGAAAGCTGATTGAGTTCCTTTTAAAGTTGTAGCATGGATGTAAATTCAAAAAGCTTGGGTTGCCTCCCAAGAAGTGCTTGATTTAAAGTCTTAGTCTGACTATGACTTTTCATCTTTGAATTGAAATTTGGCCTTTCCGTGATCTGGTTCTTTGAAACTTGGTAGTGGTGTGTAGAATTTTGGTGCTCCTGGTTGATGAACATAGTTGATTGATTCAGCATCTTCTAATTCATTTCCACTAACTAGTACTTCTTCAACTATGTTTATGGATTCTCCTAAATTCCTTAGTAATTTCATCCACTACATCTATCTTGGAGTAATTTTTGTTCTCATTAGACAACTTCATCTCCTTGAAAATACTAGACTTCACTAGATGATCTTGGAATTGCACGAGTGTTTCTTCCTCCATACCTATAAAAGAATAAAAAATAATCATTTGACAGAATGAATGAAGAGTGTAAAGTGATTTTGCATTAAGGTAAGTAGGCTCCCTTTTCAAGTTAAATATATTATTAGATGGGAATAGCGTATATCTCATGCTTGGCATATTTGGCATGGGCATATATGATTGAATGGGGATAATGAATATCCCATTTGTTGGGTATGAATATGTTGGATTATGAGATAATTGTTAATTAAGTCTATGAAATTATAGTATGTTGAAATTGGTGCTTAATTCGGAATAAGTGATATTCCCTAATTATATGTTAAGTGAATGAATTTTTAACAAAGGGATCATGAGTATTCTTTGATAAGTGTAAGAATGGGGATTATAAATATCCCAAGAATAAGTCGTTACAATATTATGTTTAGAATGGAATGAGAAGGTTTCCACAAAGGTAAGCATGGATTGTTTTATGCCTGTATGGGATGGTTATAACTTTTATTATGCTAGTATTACATGGCTATTATATGAAGTGCCTGTATGGCACTAGTATAATATGAGGTGTCAAGGTGACCTAAAGTGGGATATAAATTATGTTTGAATTATGTTTCATAATTACATTATGATGTATCTATTCTTGTTTTGTTGATGAACATGCTTTGATTATTTTAATATTACTCCCTATATGCCTAATTACTGAGTTTTCCTGGACTCACACCTTATTCTATTGTTTTTAGTGGACAGGGTAAGCTATAAAGCATGAAAATGATAGTTTTATTTTGTTAATAGAATTTGGAGTGAGGAGTTCCCTATATTGTACTTCTATTTATATGCATTTAAAATGTAATAATTTAGTTATTGATGTATTCTGGGTATGTATGAAAGAGTAATGTATTAGCATGTCATAATGGTTTTGTAAATGGATGGTTGTTAGTCTAGTATGTCTACCATTACGATGGGACTCGAGTTATGGGCAAATGTGGGTAAGTTGGGCAATTTAATGGTTTAAGTTATTATTTTATAGTTTTTATATAAATTCAAGTTTTAAATATTATTAATAAATGCATGCACGGGTTTTAAACCTTAAAATACAGAGTAGACTCTATCGAATCTTTGGCAAAAATTTTCCTTAGATATTAGGAAAGTGTAGGCTAATGGGAAATGCATAGACCTTGGGCAGGGCATGACAGAATGGTATCAGAGCTATGTTTCTCTGACACCAAGACGGTAGGGTATGTGATGAGTCCCAAAAATTATGATGGTAATGACTATGGGAAAGAGATAGGAAATAACATGCCTAACATAATTTGGTGAACCCATGAGAATATGGGAGAATGTTAACTTAAGGGTTTGATGTTAACTTAAGGGTTTGAAAAGACTAATTTAAGGATATGGTTATCTCTAGTGAGTCCGGGTTGCAAATATGTTGATGAGGCATGTATCTTAGTAAGGAATGTGAAGAATTTGAGCATGATAGTAGTGAATTGATATGATAATGCTAACATGATAAGGCTAGCCCTGGCTATAATGTGATGGTCAAGTATGTATTGAAAAAGATTATTGCTTTTGGGCATGTGTACCCTTGTTTATTGGTGTGTAAGGTTAACTAAGAATTTGTGTGGTAAGAGCCTGTATATCTAAAATATGTGGACTATATTGTTTGTTCATGAGCTATCACTTATCCTAGAATTATAGATGTATTAAACTGATGATGGATTGTTAATGATTTATGTGGCTTATTCCTAGGTTATATGGCAAGAAGTAATTATGATTTGTTCATGATTCTAGGGAATGAAGTATAGTTTATGTGAAATGAATATGAATATGCTTTGATAGAATAAATATGAGGTCAATAAACAATTGTATGGATGATACAAATGCTAGTGAGTTAGTGGTAAGCTTATGAAAACGACCAGTATGAAAACCAGTGAGTTGGTGGTAAGCTCGTGAAAACAACCAGTGTGAAAACTAATGAGTTGGTGGTAAGCTAGTGAAAACCATTATTATGTAACTAGTGAGTTAATGGTAAGCTCATGAAAATCATCATTATGCAACTAGTGAATTGATGGTAAGCTCTTGAAAGCCATCATTATGTAACTAGTGAGTTGGTGGTAAGCTCATAAAAACCATCATTATGTACCCAGTGAGTTAGTGGTTGGGCCAAAAAAAACCATCATGATAGTGATGGTGGGACACGTAAGGCAACAGTACACTTAAGTCCCTTAGTAGATGGAGATGGCAAACCTGGATTCCTTGAGTTGCAATGAAGGCAGGATAATATAGGCAGTAACAATAACACTACCATGAATCTAGCACCTTTGTAGCCAGGGTTACCAAAATGACTGATCATACACTGAACAGGGAAAGGGTGGCTTGTATGGTTGGATATTGTATGCCTGGTTGGCATGATGGCCTGCGGGAGGGCCTGAATGGCCGGATTAGATACGCATGGTTGGCATGATTTTCCGAATGGCCAGATTCGATACACCTTGGAGGCATGGCCTGCATGACAGGAGATGATATGGAGGCCTGAGTGACCTGGGGCTTGGCATGGATGCATGGATAGCCCAAACATGATGTGATACCTGAGTAGGGTGGAGATCTGAATGGCCAAGGGTTTGATGATGATGCCAAGATAGTCAGTATGACTTGTCACCTGTGTAGGGTGGAGGCCTAGATGGTCTAATATTGAGACACTTGGTATAAAATGTAACTGAAATCTATTAGATGTATGGTTGAAAAATGATAATAAGATGTGACTATGTTGTTAGTCGCATGTAATAAATAGCTCAAGAGGGGAGGGGTGAATTGAGCGTATAAAACTTTAGCTAAATAAAAATTAATGAGCTAAGCATAAGTTATCATGCATCACATATGCAATTATAAAATCTATTCTCTTGGTCATAGTGGCTGCTTCACTTCCAAATTCAACTTCTCTTAGCTATACTTATTCCAAATAAGTAATTTTGTGTGTAGTGTTATCTAAAACATGATGATAAAATAATTATATGCAAAGTACACACAATAATTTTTATAGTGGTTTGGGAACCCCGTCCTTACATCCTCTCTTCCAAGTGCACACACTCATTGTGTCTTGGGTTCCGCTATATCCCATATAATGGAAATACAAAAGTGCTCCCAACACTTCTTTTAGATTCCAACTCTAGGCTCGTAAGCAGTATTTCCAACACTCTTTTGAATTCTAGCTCCAAGGGGAAAAACATAGTGCTCCTAGCACTCTTCTGGTTTCACAAGCTTACCAAGAAACTCATTAGTTTCTAAGATCACCAGTAAACTTGTTCATTTTCTAGAGTTCACCAATAACTCATACAATGTGGTTTTCTTGAGCTCACCACCAACTCATATAGCTAATTAATAGGACTCATTTTACACATTACATTACCTCTTTTGCTAGGTTGATTTGTCCATAGTTTGAGCACATATAACATGATATCTCCTTGAAGCTCATTAGACATCAATACTCTAGATGTATGATTAAGATAGAACTATTAGGTTGATTGTCTATCAGCTCAGTGGAGATTGATTATCTAGGAAAACGCATAGTCAGATTGAGAGATGTTACTTGTTTAAGCTCTGTTCTTATTTCTCTCTCAACTTCCTCAACCTTCTTCATTGACATTACACTACCTTAATATTGTTTCAAAAATTTTTGCTTGTTGGAGGTAGTTGGCTTTCCTTTGAATGTTGAAAACTATTCTGATTTCTCCTATTGAAAAGCTATCTTCTTGATAAACTCATTTGTGGCTCAAAAGCCTACAATGTTGTTCTTGAAGAAGATGCCTTTCCAATTTTAACAAACACTAGATAAAGACTTTTCTGCTTGACTGACTCTTTCATTATTTTGGAAAGATGCCCATTAAGCCTGAAGGGATGCAGCCTCTGAAAGTTGCAACCTTTTTTAGAGTGTAGTTTTCCTTTGAATTTCTTTCCATCTTCCGCTAAGCTCAATTTATCTAGTTTGCTTAAGAGAATTTGCTTCGAATAAGATCTTGACTAGAGAGTGCAGTCAGTGATGTCTGGTACAGGTGACTTCTACTCTTCATGATATGCCATAGTTTATTTGAGGACTTTGTATGATCATGTCATGGATTTGTCTCTTGTAAGCAATAGACAAAGTGACTCTGAGTAGATCCACGTAATAGATAGCTTCACCTTTATAAATTTATCTGAGATCAGCATTTTACTTCATCTTCTATATTATTTGTTGTAAGTGACAAACGAAGTATGAAAGCATAGACGAAGTCCTTTTCTTTACTAGTCATTAGATGACATTCTCTTAGCAGACAATGTTTCCTTTCACTAAACAAAGTAGCTTTGTCCGTTGGTTCATCTGTTGTAAGCAGTAGACAACTCTTGTTGGTGTGGACAAAAGCATCTTCATAGCAGATGAAATTTCTTTCACTACACAAAGTTTTCTTTCACCAGTCGAAGTAGCTTTGTCTGTTGACTTGTCTATTGTAAGTGATAGGCGACTGTTGTTGGCATGGGCAAGGCTCCTTCTCATTAGATGAAATGACTTTGTCTATTGTTTATCTGTTGAAATTTGTAGATGAAGTTGTAAGCCATAGACGAAGTCTTTCACATGGTTTGTTTGTTGGTTTATCTATCATAAGTGACAGTCGAAGCTATTGGGCACAGACAAATCCTCCTTTTAGTCATTCATCAAACATATTATCTTTTAGAAGTAACAGACAAATCATTGAGGCATAGATGACTCATTTCTTTAGTGGTCATCTGATGGTTTATCTGTTACTAGTGGCAGACAAACTCTTGCAGATGAAGACGATAGAGAAAGTTGTTCTTCTGTAGTTGTTGTGCCACTTCTACTTCATCTTCTATGTCTTCTATAGAAGATTGCAGACAAGTTACTTGTTCTTCTTCAATTTTAGATAGACTTTATATGAGAGACAAATGCATGAATAATTTGACTTCATTTTAACTAATCATTTGTCTGATTTCAACTACTTTTCATCTCTGTTTCTACAAACTAAATTCATCTTTGTGTTGTGGACAAGTGTTGATTATAAGAAATTTATCTGACTTGTCTGTGGAATGATTTGTCTAAAACTTTCTTAGACTGATGCTGTTAGATATTGACTTTATCTATAGAAGATTTGTTCGATCACCCATTGAGGCTTAAACTTCATAGCTAATGGCTTCTTTTTAATGTTTTAGTTTCATTCTTTCTGAGCATTCTTATCTTCTTTTTGTCAGTGGATTTTGCTTATTGATGCACTCGTTGTGTACGCTGTCCACTCCATTTGAATTTTTTCCCTGTATGCTCATATTTGTTTCTGTAATTCTTGGGAACAAAATTTTCAATGCCATAAATGTTCACTCATATGTTGTTGCTCATCATCAAAACTTGGTTGTTTGCTATATACACCATTTGGTTCAATTTCTCTCCCTTTCGATGGGAAGATTTAAGCATTCTTTGATGCTTTCAAGGGATATATCTATTTCCTTGTCCCCAATCTAGGACTTTTTCATTTTAGGATCATAGTTGCAAAGAAGTATTTTCACCATTCTCAAATAACATTTATCTTTGCAACTTATGAACTTGATTCACACCAAGAAACTTATCCAACTGCATACTTCCATCTTCATTTCTTTGAAGAAGTCAAAATGAATAACCTTTCCTTTCAATACTTTTATTTTATCATACTTACTCATAAACTCAAGATGACTTTGTTCATCATTTCAAAAGGTTACCTCAAGAAGCCAATTTTTATGAAATCTTAGTTTATGAGGTGGCTGTATCTCTTCTGATTCTTCTCTGTTTCTTCATCTATTAACTGTAGGTACTAGAGCCATCTCTGTGGTTCTTAAATCCGCCATCTCCATTAGTTGATGCTTTAGGGTTTTGATGTTGTAACAGCCCACCTAGGGGCCTATGCATTTTGACTATCTTTTATCCTGGAGAAGGGTTCTATCAAAAGTTTGACAGAGTTTCCCTTGAAAGATAAGGGCTTTTACACCTGTAAAACATTCTATATTTCATTCTCAGATCACATCACTATCATAATTAACTCAACAAATACCCACATTGCCCAGAACCATAAGGTAAGCTGCATTGTAATGGCATGGCACAACTAGACCTATAAGAAAAACATATAGGTATAATCCACATAATGACATGCTAATATAACTACATCATACATACCCAATACACTTTAAGAATTAAAACCTTTCAAATTACAAATTTATACACATTAGATGTCATATCCAGGTATGATTTTCAAACTCTAATTCATCCATACAACATGGAGATTGTTCCCTACTCTCAGTCATGAGTGCCAACCCCTAGTTGGACTCCATCATTTGGCCTGTCAACTAAAAATAGCGATAAAATGACATGAGTCCAGGCAAACTCAGTAAGTAGGCGAGGCGAAAAACTATAAGGAAATAGTCAAAGGGAAGAGTATGCTCAAATACATATACTCAATCCAAACAACGTATAAATCCATGGTATGCTAAGTTTCATGACAATGCAACATGTACCCATGTCCACAATATATGTCTTTATTTCTAAAACCTAACTCACCTGATCAGACATACTCTCCAAATATATCATTACAATTGGGTCATACTCATAACCAAGACTCATGTATAATGACATCATTATGATATCCTCATCAAGACATATACTTTATCAATGCATCATTGTTAGGACTTACTAAAGACTGAGAAATCACTCTCTCCCTCTTCGATTTGTAGATGGTCCATCCTTGTATCCCCGACTAGAAGCCTATCAAGTCCACCTCTTGTAGTGCCAAAAATTCACCACCTGCGCAAAGTCCCAAGAGTGCCTCGCCCTCATCGCTCTACAGGATCACAACAGGTTCACCAATACCAACCACATCTACTGAGGAATTCAAGTGTATCAAACTCATAACTACAATTCAACATCACTTATGTATCATGCCATGCCAATCTCAAAATATCATAATCATAGGCCATCAAGACCAACATCTAGCCACACAGGCTCCATATGCCACACAAGCAACCAATCATCCACACAAGTAACCATTTAGCCATGCAGTCTATACATGCTACATAGGCAATAAACAAGCCACACACTATACATTAAGCCACATAGCATATAACATATATCTACTCATGTAACTCTACCACATGCATGCAAATATTATGCTCAACTCATGTCAAATGACTAAAAACCAAATCACAACATAATATAATAAAATCTTAAATCATGATATAATACACATGTGATCAAATCCAAACATAAAATAGTTTGATAATTTCAATTAGACAACATTCAAACCAAATATCAATAAAATTTGGTGCCCGTATGCTAGTACAAAAGATCATGTCCAATCATGCATGAATTTGGAAAAAGCCTACTTACCTTAATTCTTCACAAATTCCGATTTCTTCCTTCTAATTCAAGGTCCAATCGATCCTACAAATATGTCATGTATCACTTTTGGCATTCACAAACAACTACATAAGCTCTAGCTCAATTACATGCATTTCTAAGTGACATTCACCCATCTATACCATTGGATATTTAGGGTTTAAATCATCATTTTCCATGTCCCACCACTAATTACCTAATTAGGTAAACATGTAAACATCAAAAACAATTTCATTGCACCATTTCCAACTTGGTTTTTAAGGGTTTTAAAATTTCATCTTGGTCTCTTTTTCAACTTATCAAATGATGGATTACAACCCATCCTTTCATATAAAAATTTATCTAACTTCAACAGCCTTAAGCTTGTTAGTTATACTAGAATTTAATTCAAATAAATCCATCTTATAGTTGTTACAAACCCATCCTATAGCTGTCCATTTTAAGGGTAGTTTACAACATGCATTCCTCTTGATCCAAACACCTTAACTCATTACCATAGTTGCCCATTTTTCCATCCTAATTTTAATCATAAAATTGAGACCCTAAATACTCTATTTTATTTCTCACTTAATGGCTAATTAAAGTCCTAATCCATTTCTCCCAATTCCACTTTATTTTCATTGAGGAATTTCATCAAACACTTGATAGACATGTGTAATTTGCAACTTTTAGCATTATACAATTTGTTTAACTTGCACCCTTCATTAACCCATCTATTTACCACTAATTTGGCATCATAATCAGCAATTTAACTTGATAACTTAAAGCCTAATTCCATTATACAATCTGCCCATTCATTCCATATAGTCTCATGGTGACAATGCATCATACATTACACTTACATAATACTAATCTAAAAATTTCAGCAATATACATCATAGCATACCCATTTCCACTCATGCATATCCTTAATATCATATAATTAACCTAATAATGATAACATAAACATGCCAATTATCTGCTAAAATTCATTTGAAAACAACCCCAACATCAATGTACATTATATAGCCCTTCACTTAGCATTTTATCAAACAACTTAAAGGCATGATTAAGTAATAAAATACCAGCAACATTTGATCATTTTCTTGCATAATTAACATCCTAAATTCTTCATTAATTTAATAATTAAATAAAGAAGCCATTTCATATACCACAAACAGCCCATTTATGCCCCAACATGCCATTGCACCCATTCATATTGTTGTCCATTTGTGAGCAGCAATATATGAAAATAATCAAGCACAAATCACTTATATTAAACTGCCATTTATGATTAATCAATCTCTCCATTAAAATACCTATCAATCTCTAAGAAAATCGAACATTTTCTAGCCCTAGATAGTACCCCCCGAACATAATATTAACCTAGCAAACAGGTCATACGAAATTGAGTTGGGGAAAATGCAATACCTTTTAACCGACTTTGAAAACCACCAAAATCTTCAAGAATCCATGACCACCAGTAGCAACTTAAGGTAAACAAATTATTCTCCCTCCTCGAAATCACCCAAGCTTGATGATTTGGGTGGCTAGATGCATGTGATGGAGTTTATATTCGTTGGCCCAATTTTCTGGCTTGAAAATCAGTGGGAGAAAAAAATATACGGGCATGGGATGAAACGGGGATGGCTAGTTTGTGGGTTGCAAGAAGACGGAGGCATATTAGGTTTTGGGATGATGGTGAATCTCCTTAAAGAAAAAGAAAAAAAAACTTAAGTTGTGGTGCCCATGCACTTACACACTATTCTTGTAATAAATGTCACTTATCTCAATTAGTTGGCATATATGGGGGCTGATTCATCAAAAGTGGTAAAAATAAAAGTTGTAGAATTTATTGTGAATTTTCCAATGAATTAAAAATCACTAAATTCTTATTTTTCATGAAAATATTATAGCCAAAACACTACAACCATCTCTAATCTAAGTGGCTACACTTTGTGGGACCCATGACTCAAAATATAAGCATAATTAGGAATTATGGTTAACATGAAAGTTGTAGTCCTTAAAATTATTTGAACAATGCAAAAAGAAAATCACTCAATTCTAAGTTCTTATGAAAAATTTATGGTCAAAATACTAAAACTGCTCCAGAAGGGTGAAATTTTTAAAAATCATATTAAATTTTTAATTATTTAGGGCCACTAATTACTAAGAAATTTATCATAATTGAAAATTAAACTTACCATAATTTGGGGTTGCCACAGATGTGGAGGAGCTTGGGAGTTCTTGGCAGCGAGATGAGTAGAAGGAAATGGTGCCAAGAAGATAAGGAGAGGGAAATAGTGGGGATTTGAATTGCCTTTTTCTAAAAAGGGAATTTTTGTCACCAATAGTGAATGCAAGAGGTGAGTCTGAGATGAAGTTAAAAGAGGGGTTTATATCAATTATATCCTCCAAAGCTTCAGATGAATTGGGTGGCTTCAAACAACGCTACAGATAAAGTGGTGACTTTGTCTGCTAGCAGATATGAGATAATGGGAGTTTTTAATCTATTTTTTATCCAAGATGTATATGATTATCTGAGAGTATGATAATTATTCACTAATGATTAGAGGACTTTAATTTAATTAGAGGACTTTAATTTATGAAGATTTGGGTGATTAATCGCTTTATATAATATGCATAAGCAAAGCAGTGAAGAATATATAATTTGGAGCATGCATAAACGAATCCAATTGATATTCTTTCAGGTTTGTAGATAACTCAATGCGCATTGCATGATATGCTATTAAGAGATATTCAAAACTATAAAACAAATATAAATTTCTTAAATATTTGAGAATTTAGATCAAAGAGTTACCTCATTTCTTGTATTGCTAAGATACTAAAAGATGCTTACTTGATTGTCCGCAGCTCCTTTGGATTTCTCATAGGTGTCTCTTTTGACTTCTTTTATTCCTACAACTCCTACACAGAGTCAATTGCTTGGGTCTTTTGGACATTTAGCTTTGTCACATATCAGTTCTCATGTATCTTTAATAAGACTACATATGAATATTCTATCAAGTTTAATGGGAGACAAGGATTTCAAGTTTTTTAGAATCAATAATAGATATCTTTAATGCATAAAAAATTTGTAAATAACTTATACTTAAGTAGGAATATTGTGTAATGATTTGTCCATGGGAATCTCTTCATAAGTTAACTTCTGGGAGTTAAATTAACTTGTGAAGAGATGCCAAGATAGTCAGTATGACCAAGGGTTTGATAATGATGCCAAGATAGTCAATATGACATGTCACCCATGTAGGGTGGAGGCTTAGATGGTCCGGTATAGAAAAACTTGGTATAAAATGTAACTGAAATCTTTTAGATGTATGGTTGAAAAATGATAATAAGATGTGACTATGTTGTTGGTCGCATGTAATAGATAGCTCAAGAGGGGATAAGTGAATTAAGCATAATAAAATTTTGGCCAAATAAAAATCAATGAGCTAAGAATAAGTTATCATGCACCATGTATGCAATTTTCATGTCTATTCACTTGGTCATAGTGGTTGCTTTACTTCCAAATTCAACTTCTGTTAGCTATACTTATTTCAGATAAGTAATTGTGTGTGTAGTGATGCATGACATATGATGATAAAACAACTATATGCAAAGTAAAACAATCAAGCAAACAAAGCACATAACAATTTTTATAGTGGTTTAGGAACCCTGTCCCTACATCTACTCTTCCAAGAGCATACACTCATTGTGCCTTGGCTTCCACTATATCTCATATAATGGAAATACAAAAGTGCTCCCAGCACTTCTTCTAGATTCCAACTCTACGGGGGTGTAAGTAGTATTCCCAATACTCTTTTGGATTTCAGCTCCAGGGGGCATAAACATAGTGCTTTCAACACTCTTCTAGTTTTACAAGCTCACTAGGAAACTCACTGGTTTCTAAGACCACCAACAAACTTACTCATTTTTTAGAGCTCACTAATAACTCATATAATGTGGTTTTCTTGAGCCAACTCATATAGTTGAATAACAGCACTCATTTGCACATTACATTACCTTATTTACTTAGCTAAATTGTACATAGTTTGAGCACATATAACATGATATCTCATTCAATCTCATTAAATATAAATACTCTAGATGTACAATTAAGATAAAACCTTTTGGCTCATTGTCTGTCAACTTAGTGGAGATTGAATATCTAGGAGGAAGCTTAGTCTGATGGAGAAATGTTACTCATTTAAGCTTTGTTCTTATTTGTCTCTCAGCTTCCTCAACCTTCTTCATTGACACTGCACTAACTTTATATTGCTTCAGAAATTTCTGCCTGTTGGAGGTAAATGGCTTTCTTTTGAATGTTGAGACCATTATGATTTCTCTTATTGAAAATTTATCTTCTTGATAAACTCATTTGTAGCTAGAAAGCTTGCAGCACCATTCTTAAAGAAGATGCCTTTCTAGTTTTAGCAAACATCAGATAAAGATTATTTTGCTAGACTAACTCTTTCATTATTTTGGAAAAACACCCATGAAGCCTGAAGGGATGCAGCCTCTAAAAGTTGCAAACTTTATTAGAATCTAGACTATTTTTCTTTGAATTTCTTTCCATCTTCAACTAAGCTCAATTTGTCTGATTTACTTAATAAAATTTGCTTCAAATAAGATCTTGACTGAAAAGTGCAGTCAGAGATGTTTGGTACAAGTGGCTTCTAATCTTCATGATATGTCATATTTTATCTGATGACTTTATCTGATCATGTCTTGGATTTGTCTCTTGGAAGTAATAGACAAACTGACTCTAAGTAGATCCACATAATAGACAGCTACATTTTTATAAATTTATCTAAGATCAGTATTTTACTTCATCTTCTATGTTGTCTGTTGCAAGTGACAAATGAAGTATGGAAGTGTAGACAAATTCCTTCTCTTTACTGGTCAACAGACGACATTCTCTTAGCAAACAATGCTTCCTTTCACTAGACAAAGTAGCTTTGTCTGTTGGTTCATCTATTGTAAGTAGCAAATGACTCTTGTTGGCATTGACAAATGCTTCTTCATAGCAGAAAAAATTTCTTTCACCAGTCGAAGTAGCTTTGTTTGTTAGTTTATCTATTGTAAGTGACAAATAAGTCTTGTTGGCGTGGGCAAGGCTCCTTCTCCATAGACGAAATGACTTTGTCTATTGTTTGCCTGTTGAAATTTTGCAAACAAAGTTGCAAGCCATAGACGAAGTCTTTCACATGGTTTGTTTATTGGTTTGTCTATCGTAAGTGATAGATGAAGCTACTGGGTGTAGACAAATTCTCTTTTTAGTCATTCATTATATGTATTATCTGTTGGAAATAATAGACATTGTTGAGGCATAGATGAATTATTTCTTTAGTGGTCATCTGATGGTTTGTCTGTTGCTAGTGGTAGATAAACTCTTGCAGATGAAGATGACAAACAAAGTTATTTTTCTGTAGCAACCATGTCGCTTTTAATTCCTCTTCTATGTCTTCTATAGAATATTATAAAGAGGTTCCTTGTTCTTCTTCAGTTTTAGATAGACTTTATATGAGAGATAAATGCTTGAATAATTTAACTTAATTTTAGCTCTTCATTTGTCTAATTTTAGCTCCGTTTCATCTCTACTTTTGCTAACTCAATTCATCTTTGTGTTGTGGACAAGTGTTGATTATAAGCAGTTTATCTAATTTGTTCGTGGAACGATTTGTCTAGATATTTCTTACATGATGCTTTGAGATATTGACTTTATTTGTAGAAGATTTGTTCGATCACTCATTGAGGATTGAATTTCATAGATGCAAATACTCTTTTTGGCTTCTTTTCAATGTTTCAGTGACATTCTTTCTAAGGCATTCTTGTCTTCTTTCTGTTAGTGATTTTGCTTGCTGATGCACTTGATGTGTATGTTGTCCACTCCATTTGAATTGTTTCCCTATATGCTCATATTTGTTTCTGTAATTCTTGGGAACACTATTATCAGTACCACAAATGTTTACTCATATGTTTTTGCTCATCATCAAAACTTGGTTATTTGCCATATGCACCATTTGGTTCAACATTCTCCCAATTGTTGATGATGATAAAATATTTGAGTGAAATGCCTCTCAAGAGAGTAAAAATATTTATAAGAGTAAATGCATAAGAAATTTACATAGAGAAATGTATTATGTCTCTCTCTGACTTAGTGCATAGTTTGCTTATTTAACTTCTCCTGGCTTAGTGTGCTATTTTTAAGTTTTCACTCATGTGACTTGGCTCCCCTTGAGTAGGTAGCATAATTAATCTCTACTTTGTATTGTTATTATTTTTACTCATTTACTATATTTTTCCCCCTTTTTGTCATAATAAAAAAGATAAATAGTAGCATTCCTGCAATATGGGAAAGTTATAAATTGAGAATGTATAATTCATTATGTGCAAGATAAATGTAAAGTTGAAATTTAGGATCTGCTAAATATGGATAAGGGAGAGTGTTTCCTTGAGCATTAGCTGCCATCCTTCTTTTATATAAAGTGTGACCCATGGGAATAGGGTTAATATATCTATAAGTTTTTGAGGGTTTATCAACTTTTGAAGGTTTAGAAATGGATTTCCTAGTTTTAGTGATTGATATTTTGAATCTTGAGGAAGGAGGATTGGGTAAAGTAAGAAGAGGAGGTGAGGTATTGGAGGAAACAATTGTTGGGATGGATGGTGAAATCTCAAATTTTGTGGAAATAGCTCCTACAGGTTTAATTACCCTTATCCTCTCAAAATAGTCTAGATTATCAAATTCAGGAAAGGGTGAAGGTAAGTTAGCAAAATATGCATTGATTGGCATGAACCTGTGTTATCAATATACATCATATGGGAGGTAGAACAAATTTGGGTCAGATGCTTCAAGAACAATGCGAGATGATACCATTGAAGTTGACTTGACAAATAAGGAATTGTTTGTTTGAGGAGAAGTTGGGGTGGATAATGATGATGATGATGGTCCTTAGAAATTTTATATAAAATTATCAATGAATTCATCTACGTTTGGAAGATTAGTCTTAATATCTTTAGGAAAAGGCCTTTTAATGATGTCAATGTTAAGTTTTCTGAATTCAGGGTCATCAAAGTGTGGGAATGGAAGATCCGAATAACTAAAGTTTACCCTTTGAGCTTTCAATTTAGCGTAAGAACTTATCTTTTGTTTGTGCTTGATTTCTTCTTCTGTTAATCTTATCTGCTTACAAATTTTCTAGGATCTTTTATGGAAGAGAGATATAATTTTTTTGTTTGAAGGGAATGTAGGGATGGTTTTGCTTTTTCAGCAGGAGTGAATTTCCTAGTTCTAGTAATGGAGGGATGAGGCAAGTAGCACTATGGGAAACACACTTAATCAAAGATGAGTGTTTTTCTTTAAGATTGTTTTATGGTTTTAAGAATTTGAGTAAGAGGTATTTCTGAATCAAAGAGTGCTTCAACTGATTTGGATCGAGATGAAAGTGAGGAAGATGTAGAGATTAAAGAATTACAAGTTATGTGAACAAAATGTAAGTGATAGGAGTTAGAGAGTGAAGGGGTAGCCAAGGAATGGGTACACCTGATTGGTGAAACAGGTCTGGCTTTATGGACTAGAGAGAATTGTGGAGAGGATTGAGATGATTGTGCTTGACCTGTGATGAATTCAGCTGACAAGATTAGAGTGTCTAGTTTTTGATTTATCGAATCCATCCTAACATTGAGAGTTGAAAAGAATGTTTCAATATTGATGAGTCTTCTCTCTAGGTCATGTGGAGTGTGATGAGTTGGTGAAGGTGAGTGGTTGGTCTAAATGATTTTGGACTGTGAGATGTGTTGGTCCCATATATGATGAATAGTACAAGAGGGGAAGGGTGAATTGAGCATATAAAAATGATGGCCAAATAAAACTTTATGAGCTAAGAGGAAGTAGTGATCCAATATATATGTAAATTCCATGTATGACTATTTCACTTCCGAGTTCAAATTCTCTTAGCTATTCCCATGTCAAACGAGCTTTAGTGTGTGTGTGATGATGTGAGTGATAACATTGTGCTTAATTAAGTAATAAAGGATATACAATAATTGCACAAGTAACTAATGAAAATATTGGAGTGCATGAAAGATAGAGCTTGCAAGCTAACACACACATAGGCAACACAATTTTTATAGTGATTTAGGAACCCTGTTCCTACATCCACTCTTCCAAGAGCACCAAATAATCATGCCTTGGGTTTCACTATATCCCATATAATGGAAGTATATTAGTGTTGCCGACACACTTCTAGATTCAAGCTCTAGGGGGTGTGAACAAGTGTCCTTGACACTTCTTCTAGATTCCAGCTCCAGGGGGCATAAGCAAGTATCCCCAACACTCTTCTGGTTTTACGAGTTCACCAGGAAACTCACTGGTTTCAAAGATCACTAGTAAACTTGTTGGTTTTCCTAAGCTCACCAGCATGTTATTACAATGTAGTTTTCTTGAGATTACCACAAAACTAGTATAGTTGATTTGACAACACTCTTTCTGCACATAACATTGCCTCTTTTCTTAGGCTGATTTGTACAAAGATTACGCTCATAAATAAAATGATATCTCATTGAAGCTCATTAGATATCAATGCTCTAGGTATATGATTATGATAGAATGTTTAAGCTTATTGTCTATTAGTGCAGTGGAGATTGATTATCTAGGAGGAAGCATAGTTCAACTGAGAGAGATGTTTCTCATTTATGCTCTATTTTTGTTTTTCTCTTAGCTTTCTCAACCTTCTTTGTTGTTGCGGCACTACCTTTATATTGCTTCAGAAACTTTTGCCTATTGGAGGTAGTTGGCTTTCTATTAATGTTGAGGACTATTTTGATTTCTCCCATTGGAAAGTTGTCTTCTTAAGAAACTTACTTGTAGCTAGAAAGTTTGTAGTGGTGACTTTGAAGAAGATGCCTTTCCATTTTTAGCAAACACCGAATGAAGACTTTTCTTGGCTGACTGACTCATTTATTATTATGGAAAGATGCTCATTAATCCTATAGGGACTCAGCCTCTGAAAGTTGTAATCTTTAATAGAATGTAGACTACATTTCTTTGAATTTCTTTCCATCTTCAGTTAATCTCGATTTGTCCGGTCTGCTTTAAAAAATTTGCTTTGAATGAGATTTTGACTGAAGAGTGCAGTTAGTAATGGCTTCTACTATTCATGATATGTTATAATTTATCTGAAGACTTTATCACTTGAATTTATCCTTTGTAAGTAATAGACAAAACAACTCTCAGTGGATCCATATTATAGACCACTTCATCGTTGTCAGAAACCGTTTTAGTAGTTTACTTTATCTTCTGGCTTATCTGTTTTATGCAATAGCTAAATCGTATAAGTGTAGACCAAGTTTCTCTTCTTCATTGTTAATCAGACAACATTCTTTTGACAGACAAAGTTTCCTTCATTAGGTAAGGTGGTTATGTTTATTATAAGTGGCAGACGATCTTTGTGGCACGGATAGAGCAGCTTCTTAGTAGACAAAGTATCCTTCATCAGACAAAGTTTTCTTCTTCTGAGTCAAAGTACCTTTGTCTATTGTACATGGCAGACAATTCTTCTTAACAAAAAAAGTATCCTCCCTGATAGACAAAATGTACTTTGTCGGTTATTTGTCTGTTAGGATTAGAAGATGAAGTTTTTTCCTAAAGACAAAGTCTTCCAAGTTGTTTATCTATTGGTTTGTCTGTTGTAAGTGATAGATGAAGTTGTAGTGATGAGAATGCAAAATGTAATATTTTATTCTCCTAATACTTCATCTTTTGCACACATTTGATTCCTAAATATACTCATTATTCTCATATTTTGATT